>JABUQX010101814.1:0-22707 GCA_015478945.1 Trachelipus rathkii
AGGACATTTATCATCTTAATTAGATTATGGCAGGGCATTTATTTTATCGAATTATGGATTCTATCAACTCGAACTGGCTCGGAATTTGAGAATACAAGATAGGATAACGACTGGCGATTAGGACGATTAATAATTAGTATAATAGAGTGTCCATAATTAGAGAGGTCTTATACTAAATAGATTAATCCAATGATGAGGACTTATAGATGAGATACTATGTGTTAGATTAATTTATATATAGTATAGTATGATAGTGTTAGTTGTTTGTAGTTGTTGTTGTGGTGTTGTTGCTAGTTAGTTGTTTAATGTTGTTCTCATGTTTTAGTTAAATATATGATTTTTAAAAGTTCTTATGATGTTGTTGTAGAAAAGATATTTGTTATCCTTATGTTGATATGTGCTTGACTAGGCTATGGATAGTTTATATATATTTCGGTAGAATGATTGGTAATTAAAGAGTTGGCTAAGTGGAGGAAGATAATTTAAGTCCAGTTCACATATAATAATAGACTAGCCGCCCCTCCACATAAAAAAATATATTCTAGTCTTATCTATCTATGTTTCCCGAGCAATTATCGTTCTATGTATGATTTTGGAACTAATCACTTGGATTCGATGACTATATTATGTTTATACTAATTATAAGTATCCTACCAATATTTTTAATCTTGCGATATGTCGTTTCTGTACTTCGTGATCAGAGGAATAATGATATAATAGTAATTATAAGATATTATTGATTATAAATACGTAAACTTATACATAGAAATACATTAAATAAAAAATATCTTTGAAACTATGATTAAAGTGATCATGTAAACCCAAAATAGCATAGCCATGATTAATTAATATAGATTTAGGTATATATATGAAATTAATATAAATTAATAATTCTACGTTATAAATATTCTATGATATTACAGAATAAATTATATAAGAGATATTAATATGTCAATTAAATATTAATATAGTTACATATAATAAAATTTAATATTAAATTATAAATACAATATAATTTAATTACCAAATATAATTAATATCTCAAAGTTCTGTTTTAAAGTTAGATAATCTAATCTAAAAATAAATTTTAAATATCAATGCATATAGAAAAATTAAAATAAATAGAACAGTAAATCTATATAGAATTAATATTTTTGAACAAAATGGAAATAATATTCAGATTATTTTTAAGACATATTATTATATATATTATATTATAATATAAGTATTAATTTATTTATTTACTATTGATAATATAAATTTATAATAAAATAATTATTTAAAATAAGTACAACCTAATACTACCTTAAAATAATTTATAATAAATATTTTTAATATAAGTAATTTAGTAAGATTAATTAAAATATAATACTTTCTAAATAAATTAGTATATATATAATAATTCAAAATAACTCAATAAAATAGATAAATCATTGCAGTTTCTAGATTTAATATAAATAAAGATAATAACCTGCTATAGTGTAGGAACAATAATTAAATCGATCAGAAATAAAATATTTTTTTATTTTCATATCCGAAATATTAAAATTTTTTTATTATATTTTAATAAAAAACACGTAATTTCTACCCCCTATCCCCTAAAATCATATAATGAGTAGATAAAAAATAATGTTATGAAACTTAATAAATAAATATAATAATATTTAATATTATATTATTGAATAAAATGTTTTTTATATAAAATGTTCAACGAATTACTCGTGGGCATACTAAATGGAAAAATAGAGCAAAATTATATCAAGCGTATCGAAATAATGAGACATATATAACATATTGATACAAAGCAGCTTCATATATATAAATATATTAAGATAATGAAAAGTTAGGATATAAGTAGTTAAAGGAAGGTTACATACAGCTAAGGTAATAACTATTGCTATACATATTATATATATTAAGAGGCTAAGGTAAATAAAATAATATACATTATATAAGGTAAAACTAGAATAAGAGTATAAATATAATAAGACTAAAAAGTAGGATATAATAGTACTCGTAGGTTAAGGTATGTTATTGCTAAAGTATTATAAGGTATATACAGTAAGAAGGTGATAGTATATATAAGCCTAAGTGTAGACCTGTATTGATTTATATAGACTAATAGAGGTATGGTAAGGAAATACATATAGCTAGTATATAGGGTAAGGTAATGAATTAGCTCTAATAGTTATTTGAATATATAATATAACCTAAAATAAGCTAGTAGAAACCAGCACAAAGGTTGACCTGGTCTAACTATAATGTGAATAGTATTGGAGTAATATTATAAGGACAATATAATCTCAAGAAATTGACGTTAAGTGAATATATATAATAGTGAACTAGTTAAGTATATTGTAATATAACTTAATTTTAAATTTTGTGATATAAGGTAAGAGAAAAAATAAGACTAGATAGGGAGAAACTGCTTGTTATACTAATATTACTTATGTATATATATATAGGCGAGTAATGGTAGTGAAATCTAAGATTAATATATAGATAAGGGTAAGTGAAATGGCGTATATATGTAAGTAGTGAGATTATTGTGAATGTAATTGCAATATTGTAATGAGTAAGGACGGTAATATATAGCTAAGTGTAAGACTGCTTAGCTTAATATATATTATTAAAGTAGATATAATAAACTGAAAATCGAAAGTATAATATAAACTAGCAGTGGTGTAATGAAATAGTGAAGGTGACTATTAAGTTTGGATATAAGAGTTAAATAGTAAAATAAGTGTTGAACGACAATTCTTATTAGCTTTCTTAATAAGAAAAAGGCAAAGGTTGCTAACAAAAGTATCAACAGAACAGTTATTCCGTACTCCCATCACTGCCTAGAAAGGTGATCAAAACTATCGAATATGTAAGAATAAGCCATGTTATATAAAGAAGCATTTAAAATTGTAGGTGAAATATACATCAGTTGGTATGCAAAAAACGAAAGAGTAATTAAAGGAAGAGCATGGTAGATAGTAAGGAATGGTAAGGTATAGGTAAATAATAAGCAATCGTCAGGGTTGGGAGGAAGAGGTTGGGACTACGGCTGAAATGGTTTGAGTGCTGCCAATGCGGTGCGTTGCATTCTGGAGTGCGACTCTCACCGTCCATCTTTAACTAGGTAATCAACCGGCATAGAGCAGAACGACAAAGAGAGAGAATAAGTGAGTGTAGTAGGCAGGAAGATAACTATATCAGTCGTCATGCGAGGCGCGGGCCGATTAATATTCATACAGGAGGATAGTCAGGTGAGCGTGCAGTGCGTGATAGGGCGTGAGCATGAGAATTACAAAATCGGTGATTGCGTATACTAATCATACTGATTAATACGTGTATTGATGCGGTGCGCGATGCTGATATAATAAGGTAGAAATATTACTCAGGTGCTTGGGACCCAACTACTACTAATAGATATACTTCTATAGCAATTTGATGAAAAGCCTCTCAGACCTACAAGTACAGACTATATTAAAAAATTATAATTGTAAATATTAAATTATTATATTAAGTTATTATGACCTTGAAAAATAATAATAATAATAATAAATTAAAATTATACTTAAATAATTAATAATATTAAATTAATATATATATATAAAATAATATATAATTAATAATGTAAATTATAATAATAATATTTATATATTAATATTAAATATATATATAATATATGTAAAAAATAATAATAATAAATAAATAATATAATTAATATACCTACATTATCATTACGATTGCGCGATTGCGCTCAAGCATAAAATATAGATAATTCAAAATAATTAAAATAATAAATATATATTATTTTTATATCTATAATAATATATATAATAATAATAATAAGTATAATAATAATTAATAATATTAATGATCATAATACTATATAAATCTTATAATAATAAATAATATTAATATATTAATTATATAAATATATAATATAATAATATGAATAATATATATAATATATTAATATAAATAATATATAATAAGATGAATTAATAATAATTAAAATATCTATAATCAAAATCATCACTATGATTATATTGATACTTGATAAATTCAAATTAATATATAACTTAATACTATAATAATAATAATTTATAAATATATTGTAAAGTAAAGCAATGCATAAAAGTTATTAATCTATAATAAAAGAAATATAAAATAGATTAAATTAATTAAAATATAATATATAATTATAAATTATAAATTATTAATATAACTAATTAATGGATTATAAATTATTAAATTATTAAATATTTATAATTTAAATTAAAAAATAATATAATTATTACATGTAATACATATAATATAATAATATAGAAGAGTAAATAATTAAATAGAATTTATGAATAGGAATGAAATTAATAATAATATATAAATTATATACTATAATAATAAATATAATAAATAAAGTTTATATTACGACAATTATACACTTGATATAATGATCCATATGCAAGAGATTAAGTGAAATTAAATATTAATCAAGTAGCATTTGGTACATTACCATCTGTATACATAAGTTATGAAGATTAAGTAGATACTACGAATAAGTTACGTAATCTGTTATTTAAATCAACTATTGGATGGTATACTATAGTATATATTATAGATCTATGCCTGTCTATACAAACGCGTAGACTCAATATAGTAATATATCAGTGTAAAGAAAAAAAGCGCTGAAAATAAATTTACTACTACTCTATAGCTTTAACTAGTGTATTAAAGTAATATTTAAAAATTTCCTTAAAATGAAAGAATATAATAAAATAAAAAGAAATTAAACAATAATATATATTATATATATATATATTATATATATCATATATTATATACGTATATATTATATTATTATATATTATTAATATTATACTATATAATATTATTACATATATATTATATATTAATGATTAATATATATATATATAATTGTAAAATAATAGATATATATATATATATAGTAATATATATATATATATATCCTACTATTAAGTATACTATATATATTAATATATATATATAATATATATGTTATATATATTTAATTTATATAGTATATTTTATATAATATAAATATTGTATTATCTATATTATATATATTAATATATAATATATTTAATATAAATATTATATATATTTTAATCTATATTATAATATTATATAATATATATATATATTTATTATTATATATTATAATATATATAATATACTATATATTATATATATATATATTATTATATATATATATTTATATATATATATATTTAATATATAATATATATAATATAAGATAATATATTATATATATTAATATAATATATATATTAATAATTAAATATTATATTATATATATATAAGTTACTTTTATATTATAATATATAGATTATATATATTATACATATATATATATTTAACATATAATATATATTATATGATATTATATATAAATATATATACATATATATATATTATATATAATATATATTTAATAGTATTATATATATACTAATATAATTAATATATATATTTATATAATATATATATTATATATACTATATAGTATACGATTAGTAAGTATATATATAATTATATATTTATATATAATATAATTATTTATATAATATAATATTATATTTATATATATTAATATATAATATATTATATATAATATATATATACTATATAATATAATATTATAATATATATATTAATATATATAAATATATCTAAATATCAAGTTATATAATATATTAATATATATAATATATATAATATTTATTAATATATATATTATTATATATATATATTATATAATTTAAATATATTATATAAATTATTTATTATATTTTAATATATATATTATTATATAATTAATAGTTAAATATGTAAGTACTCTGATACTATCATTTCTGAATTTTTAATTTTAAGTTTCATATATTATATTTTTTATATGGTTAACTTTGAGTCTTAAATTAATATATAACAAGTCTTCAATTTTTTTTCGAAATAGTATGATCTTTCTCTTAGGAATAGAGTTTCTTTGCTTATTTATTGTATAAATGATCCTTGTATTTATCTTTAAATTCGAAAAACAGCTATTCAAAACTCGAAGTTAAGAACTATTATATCTTCAGATAAAATATTGGTGCGATAAGAAAACATGTACTGAAGTTGGAAGAATTTTGAAGATTGGACGACCGAGTACAGTTTGCGATGCCTATAAAAAGTGTCAAGAATTTATAATAAAAATGATACATTCTTACGCAAAACATCCCTTGATTATAGAATTCTATGATCTTTTTATTTATTTAGTCTATTTATTATAATTACTATTCGCACACTCAATAATTTTTTAAAATGCAGATGAACTCAAGATAGGTAGCAAGTACAAGATTTTTATCAGTAAAGTAAAAGTTATAAATATGCTGATATCTTTTTTTTACTGATTTTTTGCATATTTTAAGTTCATATTTTCACAAGTCCTAAATAGTTCTATATTGCTCCTTTGACTATTTTTATTTTTTTAATAAAATAAATAATTAGCAAATCACTTTGCATCATGATATATTGGGATTAGATACCTAAGATTGCCCTTGATTATTACTTGTGAAGCTCAAGACATTTCGTATAAATCTAACAAAATTTTATTTTAGCAATTTTTATCAAGATTCTTGATTTATTATTATCTAACAGACATGCTCATGTTATTCTTGACAAAATTAATCACTCGGAGTGCTAATTTGAAATAAGCCTCTTCTGTTCAAGACAAGGCAAGATCTTGTACAAGAAGCATATGCAAATTATCCTTGCTAATTCTCAGTCGCCTTATTTTTATATTCTCATTCTTACCATAGAAGTCTTGTCAGCTGTTGTGAGAGACCTATTGAGAGTAGTAGCTTGATGTGAGTGTAGCTCCTTGTAGCATACTTACTATAGAGGCTGAGTGAGTGCGAGGTGCAATTTCAATATAGTAAATGACCTATACGATTTGTTTGCATAATTGTGGATATGAAAATTTTTATCACGTCTCTCTTGATATAAAATAGATGGCATCAGTATGCATGTAGAACTTTGCGCTTATGCATGAAGTCAGTTACAAAAAAACGAAGAGCGAATCAATGGCTAACGAATTTATATGCGACTTGGTTTGTAAACAATTCTGCGATGCCAGTAGTTAGCCGGTTCTTGCGTACATCTCGCTTACTATCTAGGAATTTTATTACAGTGATAGAGATAAAAATTAAGAATTGAAATTTCATATACACTCTCTTTGATAAAAAACTCACTTATCAATTTTAGCATGCTGTCGTCGAAATACCTGTAGAGAATAGTTAGTAATATATAACATTTGAAAGGTAATAGTCTAAATTTATATATAGTATTGTAGTACGAAGTAAAACAAGATAGAATAATAACAATGAGCAATAATATATAAAATATAACATAAAAGAATAATAACACGAATGAATGATTTATTTTCAGATATCAAGTCATATAAGTGAACATTCCTAAAATACGTCTTTTAGATATAAAGGACATAAGTAATTTATACACATGGCTGAAGAATAATATATTATGAGACATCTTATAATACGTAATAATATATTTAATATTTATTCATAAATATGACCTCATTCATATATTATTAAAATCCCTGAGAAAATAAACGATTTAATTTAATTTTATATATATATTATATATATTCTAAGAACGAATATTTCATATATAGGTCACACTATGAAAATTATATCATATACTTATTTGGAATAATTAATTGATCTTCGAAATTCTTATTAGAAGAGAAATTAAGGGATTGCAAAAATTTTAACACTTGCAAATCATTTCTCAAATTATAGACTCTTGGGATATGAGATATAATTATCTAATTAGATACATGTCTTCAAGAGGTAATTTATTATGTATCATATATGTAATTTTGATATATAGAGAAGTGTCAATCAATAGATTGGTTGTCAATATAGCAAAACATAAATTTGTTGATTCATCAGATTTGATCTATATTGAATCACTTTGATAAGTGAATAAATAATATATCTGAAATAGTTTAGACTGAGATATTAGAGATATCTTTTCAAATTTTTCTCCTCTAACAGAGACAAAGCGGTTGGATATGCAAGCAGATTATGTAGATTTAATATATGTTTAATCTATGCCCTAATTTAAGTCTATAGTTGAATATTCACCATTACAGATTGGTTTCCAATTCGAATAATTTGGCATCAATTGGCTAGTATTGAGAAATATTGTATTGAAATAATCACACTTTTAAACAAATAAAATATTTAATGAAATATTTTAGTTTATATCATAATATAAATATTAATAATCCTGTAATCAGGAAATCTGGATCTTACAATTTGTCGATTCCAGATTCAGAATTTCGATTTCTGAAAAATCACAGACCGATTTTTTCATCTCAGATCTCAGATTGCTCGAATTATAATTTCGGATATCTAAAAATAAGTACTCATCTCTATTATAATAATATATAAATTAAAATTATTGTAAGTTAATTAAATAAAATTTATATAATATAATAATATATAATAATAATATAAATATTATCTTAATTATATAATAATAATTTGAGAATAAAATTAATAATTATAATAGATAATAACCTTAATTAATAATAATATATATTAAATATAATTAAAATAATAAATAATAGTTAATAATTAATAAAATAATAATAATCATATTTATAAATAATAATATATAATAATATATGAATAATCAATAATAATATATAATAATAATAAAATAATAATATAATACATAATATAATGATAATTATTTTGTCACCACTACTCACGGGCAGGGCTTTTTCAAAGGAGGGGGCAAAATAAATATATAAAATAATATGTCAAAAAAAAAAAATACAAAAGAACAGACAAAAAAGCAATTGGGACGTAACCCACCCATCGTCCGTTGCCTAGCACTAAGCCATCAGGTGGGACGCAGACGTGGGAGTAAAGAGAGGAAGATTTGAATAAAGGTGGGAAATAGATGAAAATAAGGAGGCACTACAAGAGTAATTAAGTAATAATAATAATATTGTATAATAATAATAGACATATAATACTATATAATAATAATAATATTATATAATAATATAATAATTAATTAATAATAAAAAGACATATAATATATAATAAATAATAAAATATAATTAGATATAAAGATGATAATAATAATAATATCATAAATAATAAACATAATAATATAAATAATAATAATAATATCAATTAGAATATTAAATAATAATAATAATAAATATAGAGTAAATAATAATAATAATAGTAAATAATAATAATAATGATAATAATAATAATATAAATTAATGAATATATTATAATAATATATAATATAATAATAGATATAATAATAATAAATAATAATATATAAAATTAATAATAATACTAGAATACTAATAATAATAATGAATATAATAATAATAAATAAGAAATAATCAAAAATATAATAATATAATTAATAATAATAATAATATATAAAAATAATTAATGATAATGAATATAATATACCAGTCAGATTATAATAATAAGAATAGAATATGAATAATAATAATAATGAAAATAATAATTAATAATATAATAATGATAATATTTAATACTGAATAATAATAATGAATATAATATAATAATAAATATAATGAGTATAATAATAATAGAAGTATATATCATAATAATATAATAATTATAATAATAATATAATAATAATAAAATAATTAATACTAATAATGCAATATAATATACCATAATTAAAATATAATATAATATAAATCAATAATAATATAATAATAATCAATATAAAATATGAGTCTTTTAGCACACTCCAGACACACCTTCAAAAATGTACCTTTCCTTCCCTTTCTGTGAAATGTTTTTATCTGCTTCGCAGTGAAGTTTAAATGTTATTTCAAGTAAATGACCGTAACCTGAAAAATAGGATTATATATATACTATATATTATATATATATATTATTATATATAGATATATATTATTTATATATATATATATATATATTATATATAAATATATATATAATATATATAGTATATATATGATACTATTATATATATATCATAGTAGTATTATATTATTTTATATATTATATTATATATTATATATATTATATAATATAATTATATAGTATACTATATCACTATAGTATAAATAGTATAAATATATTATGTATATAGTATATATAGTTAATATATAATAATACTATATATTTATATATTAATATATATATACTATATATATTAACTTATATTTATAGTACTATATATATATTAGTATATAATACATAATAATTATATATTATTATATAGTATATATGATATATATTAGTATATATATATATATATATTATAATATAACTATATTATACATATATATATATATACTTATATATAATGATACTTTTATATATTATATAGTATTTATATATATATATATACTAATATTATATATATATAACATATTATAATATATATATTATATACTAGTATACTATTTATATTATTTATATGTTTTATATATTATATATATTGATATTTATAGTTATTTATTTAATATAATATATTATGTATATTAATATTATATTATAATATATTAATATATAATTTATATATATTTTTTTTATATATATAGATAATATAGATATATATATATATTTATAATATAATATTATATATATATATAAATTATATATATATATATAATATATATATATATAGGTCGTGGACGTTTTGGATCCCTAGCCGAATCTGCATCCATTTAAAGATTAAATATCCTCATCCACTTTCAAAATTATCTATAGATTTGAAGGCACGTCAACTAAGTCTGGATGTGATGATGTGCGGTTTTGTGAATGAATCTTTTGATCATAACATCATCAAACCCATCAGATCCAACAACCAAAGTTGAATTAACGATTTACCAACGGGATCGGAACAATATATCTTAGCTTTCAATGAAAGTTCGGTCCCAATTAAAAATTTTAAAATGATAAAACTCAGAGGTGGGGTTGATCATTTTTGCAAATGAAGTTGGTGCTCTAAAACCCTATGTGGAATGAAAGGAAACATCAACTGATTCTAATGTCTCTTATGCAAAGGACTTTCTCTTGGCATGAAACGGTAAATATGAACTAAAGATTGAAGATCAAAATTTGGCTGATAAAATGGTTGATTTGTACTGTAATGGTAAGATGAACACCAAGCGATTATAAACCTCTTATATTATGAATAATTAAAAAAGAAAAATATTATAAATTTAGTTAACTTGCTCTGTGCTATCTAGTTTTCTCTTCTAATACTTAGTCTAGTCTAGTTTGTTCAGTAACACAAGCACATTATTGAAAATATGGTGAAAGTTTTAACTTTTACAATATAACGCCTATAATAAGTCTCAAATATTAACCGATCTGTCTTAACATTTTCTACAAATGGGTGGAGGTGTGGATATTGCTTGATGGGATACATAATGAGTTAGGTCTTAGTCACCCATCATGGTAACTTGTTCAAACTCTACTAAAACCTGTTCTCTCACAAACTTTTGCTTTTTTTTCGAATTTAATAATTCAGAACATTATGATAAGAATTAAAGATTTTTCACGTTTATAAATACCTTTTTTTCATAATAGTTTTAAATTTCTGTATTTTTAAAGGCACATTAAATAACAATCTGAATATCACCATATGCATTCGTGTTAGCAGATGTTCATATTTTGAAGTCCACACCCGTTTCCGCATCCAGTGATGTTAAAATTATTATTAAATTATTTTTATCATAATAATGCGATAAACAAGTCCAGGAAAACTTAAGGTTAAAAACTGAATGAATTTTCAGACATGGAAACATATCACGATGCCCAAAAAGACAATATTGTTTCAGATAACTCACTACTCGTTTGGCGTATTTTGTGTAGTAGATTCCTAAATACACTCTCATATGTGATTCTGCTCTGCTGTGAAAAAAATTGTCATTTCGCAGTTCAAGCATTTTGACCCTTTCACATTCCATAAACCGTTGAATATTTTGACTCTTTGGACCTGGAGCATCATTTGAGGGATCAGAACCAACACTGTAGAGCCAGATATCGACAGAGCTGGCTAAAGAGAAAACAGTTCTGCTTCCTGTTGAGCTGTTATTGGAATAAATTCAAGGTAGACTGGCTCTGAGGTACACAACTTTCACTATGTCTGTAATGATTAATGCAGCTTGAATAGGTACTGCACCAGTGCACACCCTTCCATGCAATAGTTCATTTTTTAATCACTGCAATCACATTGATTGTTGAGGACTGCAGATATTATCCGGAATTAATTTCTTCCGCATCAAGCAAGGCAAATTGAAATTTCCAATGTGAATATATCTTGATGCTTCAAAGATAAAAATCGTCAAACTGCTCCAAGAAGAATGAAATATTGCAACTTTATATCAGAAATGAGATTGGACTTTTCCAACATCCGTATGTCTTAGTTAAGTTTTTGTCATTTTCAAAAGTTGCCCACAGTTAATTTTGGAATTGAGTATTTGTGATGCGCTCTGATCTTTATTTAACGACCTGCCTGCGAGCCAAAAAGGTCTCTTGCGTTATTTGCAGTTCCAACAGGACGACTGCACAATTTTTGGAAGAATGGACCATTGACAGAAAGTTAATCCCATGTGACTGTTTCAAAATGAGAAGTTTTCGCCGCAGTCATGTAGTTTCCAAGATATTGGCCATTTGGAAGCAAATTATTCATCGAAATATTAAGATGCAACGAAAGGCGAGAACCTCTAGATATTATTCCAGTGACTACTGATTCGGGATGCCCTTAAGTCTTAAATCATCTCATAGGAAATCGTGACTTTCAGCCTATATGACATGAACGACTTCTCTGAGCATGCCTATTGTTAAACCGTCTGGTATATCATAAAATAACATAGAAATTTAAGCGCAACCTCAACTCACATTATTTCCCGGCAAAACATCACAAAGATTTCCTTTGGCCGCATCCCACCCCCGCTTACGGGCTTCCGATTTCAATACGTAGTAAGCAGTGAGTTGTTTGTTTTTTTTTTAATAAAAAAGTAAAACGCATTTAAACACAGAATATATATATATATATTATATATACTAATCATATATATATATTTATATATATATATATATATATATATATATATATATATTATATAATATATATTATATATATAAATATATATATATATATATATATATAATTTTTAGTTTGTTCCAAAGAACTTCTAATTCAGAATGCAAGAATGAATTTTGTATTGAAAAATAATGGAAAAAAACTTTCAAAATGAGTGAGTGAGTGAGTGAGTGAGTGAGTGAGTGAATGAGTTAATGGTTGAGTGAGTGAGTGAGTGAGTGAGTGAAGTGAGTGAGTGAGTGAGTGAGTGAGTGAGTGAGTTAGTTAAAGAGTGAGTGAGTGAGTGAGTGAGTGAGTGAGTGAGTGAGTGAGTGAGTGTGCTTGTATCTTAACACATCTAAATAAATAAAAATAAAATAATTCAAAACAAAATATTGATGTATTCTTTATTCTTTATTTGATTAACTTAATATAATTAAAGTTCAAAAATGCTAAATTATCGAAATGTTTTTTGGTAGATTCAGATCACCATAAGGAATTACCATAAGGAATACAACATTAATTACCTTAGGAAGATTTGAACAGGATTTTTTTGTACCCCACTATAACAAACTTACTCTTAATTTTGCAATGGGGTGCACAAAGCTCCTCTATAATTTTACAACCACACCGCACCTCGCCTCTACATTTTTAAAGCCGCACCGCACCGAACCCCACCGGACAGCACCTCTATAATTTTATAACAACATATATATGTCGTAACGTCGGCTAACCAACCGTATTTGGGAAAATGAAATTAAAACTTTCATAAAAAAAAATTTTGGGGAAAAAAATATTCTTGAAATATAGGGATTACACAACACCTTATAAAATTGAGTGTTAAAAGGTATTACTGTAGCAGCAACAACAACAATAGCAACAACAACAATAATAATAATAATAATAATAATAATAATAATAATAATAATAATAATAATAATAATAATAATAATAATAATAATAATAATAATAATAATAATAATAATAATAATAATAACACTAGTAGTATTCCGACATCCATAATATAATAATCATATATAATTAAACTAATAAATAATAATAATAAATAATAATATAATAATATAAGTAATAATAATAATTAATAATATAATAATAATATATAATAATAATAATAATAATATAATAATACACTAGTAGTATTCCGACATCCGCGCCTCCTCCACCCTTTTCGATATGAAGGACTACAGATATTTGCTTTAAACTTGGAATATAATCTATATATGGGATAAGGACGACAGGGTAAAATTTTCAGTTGGTGGGATGTATATAAGGGGGTCACCGAGGGTGGACGCGATAATTGCCGCTTACGCCCTTGTGGCTGCTTCCGAGCGGGCACGATTAGGCCTAACAAGCGTTTGGACGACCGACCACCTGGAGGTCAAACAGACCGAAGGTCAAACAGACCGAAGGTCTGTTTGACCGACAGACACAGACAGAGCGCGCGTGCGCATACACATACACAATATTATTATTATTATTATTATTATTATTTTTATTATTATTATACATCGAAGAATTGAATCACGAGTGATCTCAATTTCGCAGTGTCTTGTGCTCCGTACTTCTGCGGCTACAGTTCCTTCGACTCCGAACTCCGCTCCGATCGGCTCGACTCCGGCTCCGGTTCAGGGTTCGGTTTGGTTCAGCCATCGGTTAGTGTTGATCTGTCTGTATTATTATTATTATTATTATTATTATTATTATTATTATTATTATTATTTATTATTATTATTATTATTATTAATTATTATTATTATTTTATTATTGATTATTATTTATTATTATTATTATTATTTATTATTATTATTATTATTTTTTTTTATTATTTCCACCGTGGTTTCTTCTTCGCATCCCTGCTCGGTCCAATATATATCTACTGGTTAGGGTTAAAATCCGAGTATCTGATTAAAATTTTTGGGGAGGGGGGGGAAAGGGTTTTCTGATAGTTGTAGTATGGGGGAGGTAACCTGTCGCGTAGACTCGAGTTACGTCCCCGGGGTCCCTGAAGGCCCCTACCCCTTTAAAATCGAATGTGTTTCGTAATTGGCTGAAATTGTGGGTGAAGGATCTCAGAGTGTGAATATTTCTAGAAAGACTTGGTAGGGGAATCTGAGGAGTTGACTCTGGCACCGGTGCTGGAGCCACTGCGGTGGCGAGTTAATAAACATTCGTTCGTATAACAACAATGTTGGTGGTCTTATAAGGGTTATTGAGGTCGTAGAGTTGAATATGATGTTATAAGTCCGTAAGTGCCTAGGACGCCCCATTAGGGGTCCGCGACTGAAAAAAGAGCCAGAATGCAAAACAGAGGTCGGGGAGGAAGAAAGAAGGATGAAATATGAATAAAGAAGGAAAGAATGAAGAAGAATCTGCCTAAAGAGTAGAATGTGACCAGATCATTCGGTGCTGGCCTCAGCGGTGAGGTGCGATTTATTAATATTTGTATAATATCAATATTTGTGTTAAATAAATATGCTTATAAGGATGTAGAGTTCGACTAAGATGTTTGAGATCCTCATGAGAACGAAGTAGCGTCATCAGGCTCTGTTCGATGTGGGGCGCGGCCCGCAGGCGCGTAGCTCACTCCGCGGAAACCGGCGCGTGCGCGATCCGAGCGGGCTATATATATATATATATATATTTATATATATTATATATATATATAGGTATATATAAGTATATATATATATATAAATATATAATATTAATATTATATATAATATATGTATATATATATATATAATATTATAGTATATATATATATATATATAGGCCTACTCTTAAAACAACAAAGCATACATAAGGGGACAGTAAAACAGTTTTCAGGTGTATAACATATAATTTCCATTAAAAAGAAAATTAATAAATAATAATTCAAACATATAAGTTTTTTATTTTAAATATATTTAAATCCATCTTATATCAGAAGTGGACATAAGGATTCTGTATAAAATTGAGCAGTTCTATATGTTTTCAAGAGATTACAACACCATCCGAAAGGATGTAAGCATAAATAACAACTTATGCTGCATAAACCATTTATTCCCTGCATATTTCGGTAACAGCACTCACTCGCTCCGCAGAGAGAAGTAAACGTATCTAGGCTGATAGTTATTAATGCATTTCTGTATACTGCGTTATACGGGAATCCATATTGTTTCGGTGTAAATATCGTAGATTACACCATGAGTTATATGAATTAAGTCCTCGAGTACAACATCTTTAAGATGAGACTTTAAGTCGTTTTTCATATCAAACAAGCATTATAGTTTGCAGATGTCTGACAGGTTGAAACCTTAACACGTACGCATAAATGTGTCAGCGATAATTGGGTTTTCCCATAGTTACGTACATCAATCTTTAAACATACCATTGCAGTGAAAGCAACATTATCCTATTATCAATGACCAGCTCAGCTGTCACCTTGATTTTTTCATCCAGAGCGATGTCACAGATGACACATACTTCAGCCTTTAGCCAAGCTTCAAGGTAGCGATACTCTGAGGATTCTTCAAACGAATGCTTAAATGGTATACTTACTTGCACTCAATTGGAATACGGTAATAATTGCTCTCATTGTTTTACGAAAAAATGTAATGACACATCGTTTGGTATTACAAAGATCTCGTAAAGAAGGACGTCCGAGGAGAGAGAGAGTCATCGTACATGTACAGCGAAAAATGTCTTTTACTCGGCGAAATTCGTATGTATAACACTTATACGGTAATGAACGTTCTTCCTCTTTCACCAATCAGAAGAAAGTAAAGAAGAATACGACGTACGAATGAACCATCATCAGTTCAAAAGGTATATTTTTCGGTTAGACAACAACAACAACAACAACAACAAAAACAAACACAACAACAACAACACACAACACACAACACACAACACAACATAACAACAGCAACATGGTGGGACAACAACAATAAATACCTAACAACATAACCTGAACTAAGCAATATATATGTATACAACGGCAAACCTAACACACCATACGTAGAATAAACTACTAACATTAAACAAAGTTCCACACTTAACACTGTACAAGTAACTATGTTCAAACAATAAAAGTTTCGTGTCTTTTTACATAACTCTAAAGCAGTAAATAATTAAATCAAAACAACCCTCCCACTCCCTTCCCTATCCTCCGTCCAGTTGTGACTATTGATCCTATTTGATCTAAACGAGTTAACCACAAACCATTTATAAATAAACGCAACATTTTATTATGATTAGTTTTAGTATCAATCTAGAATGGACGTTGGTAAATTTATGTTCCGAACTCCTGCTACTTGTCTTGTGTCTGGTCCTACAGGTTGTGGGAAACCTTTTCTGTTTTAAACCATTTAAAAGAGGTCGAGATTTTTGAACAAAAGCCGTTAAAATCATATTGTGTTACAGTGTTTACCAAGAAAAGTTTAAAGACTACAAAAGATGTAATGCGAATTTTCAGAGGGTTATATGACAAAGCTCTTCAATGTTTACAGGACATAAAATTATATCTTGATTGATTTGATGCTAAATTTGAATGAGGCGTTATAGCGCCGAACTTTACAGTTACTCGCATCATTTAAGACATCACATGTGTTTTTTTATAAACAGCATATCTTTCATCAGAATACAGCACAATGAGGGATGTGTCCTTTTAAACACACAGTATTAATCTTGTTCTGCCTAAAGAAGGGATATGAAAGTTCAATGTCAATGTTGTGGCCCACCGCAATGTTACCTACTCAACGTAAAGAGTTCTTAAAGTATACTAAAGAAGTTACATCTATACCTCATGGTTATTTACTCTGTGAGTTTCATCCTAAGAACACGCATAGATGTTACTGCGTACAAATATCTTACCCTCCGAGATTGAGATAGTATACATACCTGAATAATGAGTACTCTAGTGGCTGATTATTTACCTCTTATGAGAAAATTTAAAACCCTGAAACTTTCTGAAAAACGTAAACTGGTCTGTGAAGATGAAAAATTTATACAATGTATAGCTGAAGTATGCCTAAATCTTATAAAAGGAAATGTTCCTTTAAAGAGAGCTCAGAAGGTGAAGTTACGCCGTCACAGAAACATCATTAAAAAACTTGCGGGTAACGCAAGAAAGCTTAAAAATAAAAAGAAGCTATTACAGAAAGGTGGTGGTGTGTTTTCCTACCTTTACTCTTTTCGGTTCATAGGCCCTTTGATAACCAAGTGGCTTGGTCAATGATGAAAGAGGTTGACGGTTTTACCTACAAAGCGATTAAGCAGAAGCTGAAGTATAACACTGAAAACCTCGTCTTACCCTAACAACAACACATACAGCAACAACAGGCACAGCACAAGCAGCACAACACAACAGCACAACGAACACAACAAAACAAAACAACAACAACACAACAACAACAAGCAACAACAACCAACAACACAACAAACAAACAACACAGAAACAAGAGCAACAACAAGCACAACAGTGTTTCCGAACAAACATCAATCAGACAATCAGCAGCATCAGATCGGTTTTAGATCTTTCTCACCCGGAGAATCACAACAACTTTTGAGTTCTATGATTCTCAAGTTGAACATGATAATATTTATGGAGGAACTGCAAAATATTAAAACTCAATGTTAACATTCATGAAAGAAAAGAATCTATACCATCAAAATGCTATACCAAAAAATTAGTAGATTTTAAAAGTTTTATTAAATCACCCAAGGAGATGCAGCCTCTAAAAAACAGATTACTAAGTCTATGGTGAAAGAGAAGCTAATTTTAGACATATACTCAAGGAAAGCTTACCTGTGAGAGTAAAGAAAAACGGAGGTATAAGCTCTATATAATATTTTAAAAGATCAGCTAATTACATGGGATGATCTCGGTCAAATCATTATTGGATGGAGAAACAAATACTTGGATCGAATATTTTGTTGATATCTGATCTCTCCCGTGAATGGAAGAAGGCTCCAGTGACAGGCTGGAACAGGATCAAACAAGAACTTCAGACTATTAATTTTCCAAGAAGTTTAATCATGAATAAACAAAGATTAGCGGATTGGATAATATTCCAATGACGCCTAGACCTGATGCAGTCCTGCTGGTACTGATCTTTTGCCTGATAGATGCAAAGGTTGATAAATGATGAGTACATTACGTTCATTTGAGCTGTCGAATAGAAAAAATCCATACAAAGTATCAAAATGGATTAGCATCTGATTAAGATTAATGGGGATGTTTGATTGTATTATTTTGTGAATATTTACAATGTATGTACTCACTCTCTCTCACTCGTTAATCTCTCGTTATCAACACTTGCTATGGTTTTTTAGACTTGTAATTAATAGTTAAGTATTATTTTGTAATTCAGAAAATAAAAATACTTCGATATAGTACATCTGATTTTTTATTATAACCTTTCAGTATAAATGAATATAGATTTTAAATTGTTAATGGTCATTGTGAATCATGGAGGCTAAGGAAGCGGTCAATAAATATTACTATTGAATCATGAAAGCAGCCATATAGTTACGGGGGTTTTTCAAGTTTGCGGTCACAGTGTTCCGCAAATGTAGTAAAAAGAATTGAAAAAAAATATTATAGAAGGTGAGGATGGCTTTTACACCTTAAATAAGACCTATACGAAAAATAAATTTCCATACACGGAAACTATAGGATCCACCATTTTGAATGCGTATGGACTAGATTGCCGATATGAATAAATATAAATCTTTTACAATGAGGGTATCGTTATATTCCTTTGTGCTGAGTAGATGTATATTTCCAGATACTTCTGGTTAAAGGGGTTTTAAAAGATTAAAAAGAATCAAGACTGTTTTGCTACAGCAGTCAGAGAAATTATAAATAGGGATAACAGATATCCCAAAATGATATGGACAGATAAAGGTACAGAATTTTTAGGTAAAGAGTGTTCAGAATAGTTATGAGGTATAAACATAGAGGTATTACAAACCATTTTCAGTTAATAAATGCCGCAATAGTTTGAAAGAGTAACAAAGAACTATAAAGAAAGAAAAGCATAGGTATTTACGAAGATGAATACATTTATAATATATAGATTACTACAGGACTTGGCTTACTCTTATAACCGGTCTCATCATAGAACACTTAAGAATACTCCTATAGAGATGGTAAAGACAAAACCGTTTGTACCTATCAATCCAAAGAGAAAAATAAAAGATAACACAGGTATTAAACCTGCCCAGTAGGAAGACTATGTAGAGTATCCAGATAATGAATGAAATTTCCGAGAAAAGGGTATGAAGCTGATGGTTCGAGAGAGGTTTTTTAAAGTAGATGCTATAAGAAGAATTCCTAGAGAACGGTTAAAATTATATCTATCTAGGGGAATTTAGACGGGAAAAAAATAAAAGGGGGATTCTATAAACAAGAAATACAGAAAATAATTGATCCTAAGAGTCATGAGTATAAAATAGAAAAAAATAGTAGGATCTAAAGGAAAGGTAAAAATAGACAGTATCTTGCTCAATGGGTAGGATACCGTGACAAAGTTTAAACAGCTTATAAATGCTAGCGATAATTAAGAGACATTGAATCAGTTTTACGTGGGAGAACATGGAGAGTGAAGATCATTTCTATTTAACGCTGCCCTCATCGGCTTCTATGGATCTACATCCGGAAAATAAAATATCAGACTATACTACAGAGTTATTGAACCCTATAACTTTCGATAGAGAAATGTATGAAGCAGGATTAAGTGAAATAATTCTCGATGTCGGTATAGAGAATATGCCTGTTACATATTTGGCGTTTACGATATTTAGAAATGTTGATATGTTTAAAGAATGTATTAAAAAGTAAGTAGTACGGCGACCATCAAACGAGGCACCAATGAATATTTCTTTGAAAATTATGTAATAAACAACGGTCTCTATAAATCGATTACCGAGGTGTTCATTAAGATTAAACATAAAAATTTGAGCACGTCAATTATGTAAAGATTTAGTGTTTCTTGTTAATAAATCCGTTAACGAAGATAACGTGTTAATCACATTAAAATCTCATGAGCATGTGAACCTGAAAGATATAAGTTTATTTATTTTCCGCCCCTCAACCTGGTTTCGTAATTGTTGTTACTCACATGTATACAAAATATCGGGAAATAATATCAAACCATCTCTAAAGGATCTAATGCGTTATATACCAACGATGGAAGAGTATGTCACAAAAAATGACACCAAGACTTCATTACATTTTGTATGCTTGCCTGCTAAGATGTTTCAAGATCCAGGTATGGCCTATGTTTTATACAGATATTTATAGATCAAAGTACGGGGGGAATACTAAGCCTCTTTGGTTAAGAGTAGTTCATTTCCTAAGGTAAAAGAGTTATAAGTGTTTCCTAACGTTCAAATACTTCCGCCTGAGTAAGACCCACTAAGTTCCCGATTCGTATTTATATAAGAGAATGTAAAGGTAAGCGTACCCGATTCCCACGGACTGGACAGCAGGTGTAAATACATATAAGAAGGAAGCTCCGATAAATAATAATAATAATGGAAAGAGAACGAGTCTTCAGGGGGTCAAGAATGCAGAGGGGGTATGGTTTAGGTGGATTTTTTGCTTCGTTGTTCAGACGGGCCATCCCTTTGTTTAAATCAGGAGGTAAATATCTTGCTAAAAAAGCAGCTAGGACAGGTATAGATACTTTCCAGGATATTATGGGAGGTGTCGATCCTCGAACAGCTGTAAAACGACGACTAGCCTCTGATGAAATGGTTTAGATGATGTTGAAAAGCGAAAATACGAGTAAGATGACTGGTCAAGGTGTAGGGGTCGTGCGTAAAAAACCTATAAAGAGGAATAGGAAAGGACCACTAAAGAAAAAGTGCATTGATGTGTTTACCCTTTAATAAGGATGATGAACGACTATTATTTTACATAAACAGTGACAACCTGTGACTAATTTGTATATAAGAAACGTTTAAACAAATCTCGCCTCATTATACGACCAGTGCCCCCCCTTCCCAAGATGCATTTCTCCTTCTTCCATGCAGACTGTTATACAGAGTGACCGGAGATATACTCTGTGAACCCTACACAGATTAGTGTGAGTGAATCCAACTTTATTAGTATTAATCCCGTTCACTCAATCACAAATACAGATGTACCTCTCGATTTCAATATTCCTGGCACTTCTGATCAATATCTTGACCCTTCGAATGTGTTTTTATATCTAAGACTAAGTTAGTAAACGAAGATTGTTATGTCTCAGCAGGAACCCGATACTAGTTATCTCACGAAACAAATCCTCCTGTAATACGTGTTTTATCACTTGAGGTATTTTTACAATGAACACATCTCTAGGAGCATCAGCGGCAAGTTACCCTTATCGAAGTTATATATTGAAACTTTATTAAATTATTCTCAAGATGCAAGGAATCTCATCTACAATCATGTGGATATTACAATTTAAAAGATGTGGATTGTCATTTTTTGTTTTTTGGTTGAAATCTAAAAATAACGTT
>JABUQX010101815.1:0-24081 GCA_015478945.1 Trachelipus rathkii
ATAGAACATACAAAGAAATCTAAATTGGAAAAAATTAGCATTCATACTGAAATCAGCTTTCATGTAATAATTTGGACCACTAGGTAATTTAGGCAGGTGTTTAGGTATCTTCTTTTGGAGAACTCTAAAATACTTTCAACATTCTGGTTGAGCAATAAAGCGTAGTCGAGCTTAGGTATATCGTTTTTAAGTGTTATAACAACAAGAAATCTAAAGTTGAAAAGATAGTAGCATTCATACTAAATCATTTCCATGTAATAATTTGGACTCCTAGGTAATTTTAGGCAGGTGTTTGAGGGTATTTTTTTGAAGAAACACTGCTGAAATACTGTGACATTCCTGGTGTATGCAATAAAGTGTAGTTACAGCCTTAGTAGTATGGTTTAAGTGTTATAAAAAGAAATCTTAAGTTGAAAAATTAGCATTCATACTATCATCTTTCAATGTATAATTGTGTGAAGCACTCGAAACTCTTACTCAGTACATCACTATTATTTAGGTTTTAGTAAAACTCAAGTTGATGTGCCTTCACTGAGGTATCTTCACCTTACTCTTTGAAGAAAATTATTCTAAAAAATCACCAACTATCACAAGGTTCTTAAACTTGGGAAGGCAGATTTAATTAGGTAATCGAATTATTATTAAGGCGTTGCTCTTAATGTCTTTGTATCTTGTACGTATAATTATTCTCCGAAATTGAAATGTCCAAAGAGTTTATAATTATTATTAATATGAGTTATGTAATTAATCAAACATAAAAATACTTATAAAGGTGTGTAAAAAAATTTATAAGCATATTACATTAACTAGACTTCATTATATTCATGTGTATAATATTGGACTCCTTAATAGTAGTAATTATATATAGGAATATATATATAAATCATAGTATATATATAGTGTGTTATTTAGAATGATCATATATATATATATATTAATCTTTTTGAAATATAACGTATATAATAATAATAATACTAATCACTAAAAATAAATTAACTTACTATCCCTACGAGTGTAAGCAAATTAAAAGACGTTAGATCGAGGCTAGGTAATAAAATATGATATTTTAAAAGTGCTAGCTAGTTTTCAAGTAGAAATAAAAGTTGCAAAAAATAAGCAGTTAAAAGCAGAACTAGATAACGTTCGTTGTAATATGTTTTGGACATCAAATCTATTGGTAAATATTTAGGACAGTAGATTTTAATTATGAGATGTACCTCTTACACCGAACTCTATAATATATACATTCTGCCGATGTAGCAATAAAGCGTAGTTCAGAAATAAGGATTAATTAAATAATTATCAATAAAGTTTTAAGTGTTATAAACAAAGAAATCTAAAAGTTGAAATATTAAGAAAATTCAAAACCAACTTAACTTTACATTGTAATAATTATTGAGTACATCAATAATTACTTTTAGTCACTTAGTGAATAATTTTTAGGGTCAGTGGTGTATTGAGGTATCTTTCCTTTGATAGTAACTCCTGACAGGATACTATTCGTCCATTTCTTTTACATTTCAGGGAGAACAAACCAGGAGGGCAATAAAAGGCGTAAGCTCAGAGCCTTTGACCTAGGTGTAACTCAGTTCGTTAAGATCGTTATAACTACCAAAAGATAATCGATATGAATAAAGTTGAAATAATAGAAGATTAACTCTAAAATATAACTAAATCTCAAATAAATCTCGATTAAAGATGGAGTAATAAGTTTTTAGGACTCCTAAGTTAAATTTAAGATAAAAATGCAATCAAATAATAGAATGATGTTTTAGTAAGAGTATTAATTCTATATTTGAAAGAACTACCTTAAAAAAACTAGAATGAGCATTTCTGTTTGTGTAGAATAATATGCGGTAGTCGAGCTTAGGTATGTATGTTCCGTTTTACACGTGTTTATATTTCACAAAGAATATCTGTCAATAAGTTTTTGATAAAAAAAGGTATATGACATCATCAACCAAAAACGACTTCACTTTTCACAGTGTAATAAGTATTAAATTGGCACACTAACCTTAGGTAATTAGGACAGGTGTTTGAGGTATTCTTTGAAGAACTCTATAAAATAACTTACATTACATGGTGTAGCAAAAGGCGTAGTGCGAAGCCTTAGGGCTTATATTCGTATATTAATGTGTTATACAAATTCCTACTAAAAGAAATTCTAAAGTTGAAAAATTATACACCATTATCAAATATCTAAATAATCCACTTTTCAAATATGTAATAATTATAGGACTCTCTAGTAATTTAGGACAGGTGTTTGAGATGGTATCTATCTTAGAAGAACTCTAAAATTAAATAAACTTTTATAACAATAGATTAAGATGAAAAGAATGTTTCTGTTAAAGGTTTGTAGTTCGAGCTTAGAAATAGTTATTGCGATTTTTAAAGTGTATTAATAATTTAATATACAAGAAAATTCAATATAAGTATTGTGAAAAATTACCATTCATTAATCAAATAAATCACTTTTATGTAATAATTGGACTTCCAAGGTATTTAGGCAGGTGTTTGAGGTAATTCTTCTTTCTTAAAGATATCTCTAAAATACTAATACAATCCATGGTTGATAGCAAATACAGCCGTAGTCTGAGCTTAGGAGTATATATCGTATTTAAGTGTTAATGAATAATAATTATATAAATATACTATAACTAAAATTATTTTAAAAAGTTGAAAAACATTAGCAAAAATACTGTCGCATTTGTCCATGTAACATAAATTTATTGGTAATATATCATCTATGTACCTAGGTTAATTTAGTGAGCAGGTGTTAATGAGTTATCTTCTTTGAAGTTAACTTCATAAAATTAGACTTACATTCTGGTGTTAGGACAATAATAGAACGTAGTCTGAGCTATATCGGTAAATTCTACGTTTTTAATAAGTGTTATATCCCAATATAACAATAGAATCAATAATAGTTGAAATAAATACCTAACAATTCTTCTAAATCATTTCATTCGTAAATTATTTGGACTACCTAGGTAATTATTAGGTACAGGATGGTTTGATGATATCTCTTCTTTAAGAATCTCATAAAATACTTAACATAATTCTGGTCGTTAAGCAATATAATAGCGTAGTCGAGCCTAGGGCTAATCGTTTTAAGTGGTTATAGTAGGCATACAACAGACACTTAAAGTTGAAAACAAAAATTACCATTCATTCCTAAATCACTTTCATTGTATAATTTGGACTCTAGGTAATTTAGGGCAGGTGTTTTGAGGTATCTGCTTTGGACACACTATAAATAATCTTAAATTCTGAGTGTAGCAATACAGCGCGTAGTCGAGCTTAGCTGTTAATAACTTCCGCTCTGACAAGTGTTTAATAACGGCGTTTCAGAAGCAATAATAACAAGGTCGCACACTACATAACTTTTAAGCATACTTATACAGAAATGTTCATCTGTTCACGTAGTATAATATAGGGAAAACTCCACCCCTACGGTACCTGTTATATAGACGCGCAGAACGAGGTGTTTGTAGGGCCGTATCATTTCTTCTGAAGACACACGTAAAATAACTTACATCTTCTGCGTTGTGTATGGCCTACATAGCAGAGTTATAGGAGCGTACCATTCACAAACGACTTGGTAGAACGTCATAGTTAGGTTTCCTGAGTGTTTATTATTAACAGTACAAAGAAATCTAAAGGTTACGGAAAAAATTATGCCATGCATACATAACAACACTTACATTGTAATACAATTTGGAAACTCCCGAGCAAGTTTAATCTTCGCAGGCAGTTTGATATCGCTCTCGTGAGTCTTCTGTGTTATATAGAATATATCAAATATTATTATCTATTACACTGTAGTGGAAAGCAATAAAATGTCCGTAGTGCCGAGCTTGTAATCAATACGATTTCAAGAGTTAGTTTGAATATATTCAAGACTTCCTACAAAGTATAAAAACAATTAACATATCATAGCTCGTAAATCATTGAGCATTCGCTTTAACAAAAGTTTCTAGGTTTTCGCTTTGATTTTCGTTCACTGTAATTAGGCGGCAGGTCGCTTATGAGGAGGTACTAGTGCTTTTTTATGTATAGAACGTTTGGTCATTCTTCAATAAGAGTAAAGAACACTAACTTCACATTATGGTTGGTAGCGACTCCCAATCCTACTAGCACAGAGCTGATGATCGGAGCTTAGGTATAATATCGCTTTTTATAAAGTTCAATGTTATACATACCCAATTACATCACTATCACAAAAGCAAATCTGATTTATATGGTCAAAAAATGGATAGCAATCATAGATCGACTTAGTTTTGTTCAGTATTCTCAGTGTAACATAATGAAATTGTAGGTTCGTCACCTCCCACACAATATATTTTAGTCACCTAAAGCGTTGAGTTTGTGAAGAGTGCTGAGAATTCCGATACTAATTGAAGGAAACTCTAAATAGCGGTTACTATTCCTGGTTCTGCTAATATACGCAAAAAAAAGCCGAGTAGATATCTCTGAGAATGTAATGGTATTATCAGTATTTTAAGTGCTAATTTATTAACAAACGAAAATGCTAAAGTTTGAATTAAATATGACTATCTTTTCATTACAATTGTTTGAACTATACTCAACTTTGCATAGCTAAGAATTGGAACTCACTTAGGATCACATTTAGAAATATATAGTTTAAAGGCATTTGTTTGAGGTATATCAATCTCCTTATTTGGAGTAAACTTAACTAAATAATACACTATAAACATTCTGGTGGTAGCAATAAAGCGTAGTCCGAGCTTAGGGTATAAATTTTCTCTTGTATTTATAGATGTTTATGTTACTAAAAAAATCTATTAAGTTGATATATAAGAATTAGCATGTATTACTTAATCACTAATTTCTAGGTAATCAAACAATTCGTGAGATCATACTAGGTAATTAGCAAGGGGGTTGAAGGTAATCTCTTCCTTTGAAGAAACCTAAAAATACTTACATTACTGGTGTAGCAATAAAGCGTAAGTCGAGCCCGTAGGTTATATCGTTGTTAAGATGTTATGGTAATAACGATAAGAAAAGTCTATAAGTTATAAAAATTTAGCAATGCATACAGATTCACTTTCATCAGTAATGAATTTGGACTCTAGCGAATTTCGAGCAGGTGTTTTTTGGAGGCGATAATCGTTGCCCTTTGCAGAACGCCTATAAATACTTACATCCTGGTGTAGCACCACGTACTAAGAAATAAATTCAGGAGCTTCACGTATATATCAGTTTTATAAGTCACTATATTATAAACAAAAGAAATACCTAAAAGGTCTGATAATTATAAATTAGTAATTCCATACTTGAATAACATAACTTGCATGTAATGGATTTCCTGGGAGGCGTATGGCCTGAAGTTTCCTAGCGAATAGGCAGGTTTTTGAGGTAACCCACGTTGCTTTACGCAGAACTCTAGAAATATGCTATACATTCTGGTCGAAGCAAATAAGGGTACTCGCAGCTTATGATATATAGTTTTAAGTGTTAATAAACAAAAGAAAATCTAAAGTTGAAAAGAGATTCGACTACCATCTATCATTTCTAAAATCCACTTTTAAAGTAATAATTTGGACTCCTAGGTATTTAGCAGGTTGTTTGAGGTATCTTCTTTGAGCAAGAACTCTATAATACTTACATTCTTGTGCTTGTTTAGCAATAAAGCGTAGTTCGAGCTTAGGTATATATATCGTTTTAAGTGTTTATAACAAAGAATATCATAAATGATATTGAAAAAATATTAGCTTTCAATACTTACCTAAGTCTTCATTAGTACTAATTTGACTCACCTAGTAATTTAGGCAGTGTATGGTTTTATGAGAGTAATCTTTCTTTGAAAGAACTCTTAAAATCCTTATATATTTCTTTGGTGTAAGCAATAAAGCGTAGTCGAGCTTAGTAGGTATATTACTTTTTTAAAAGTGTTATATATATATAACAAAAGAAACTCTATAATAAAAGTTGAAAAAATAGCATTCATACTAATTACTGTCACTTTACATGTTAATAATTTGGACTCTACTAGGTAATATTTAAGGCAGGTTATGATTTGAATAGTATCACTCATTCTTTGAAGAACTCTAAAATACTTACATTCTGTGTAGCAATACAAGCGTATTCACGAGCTTAGGTATTAATATATCGTTATTTTTAATGTGTTATATACAAAGAAATAAAAAAAGTTGATAAAAAATTACCTCTCGCACACTACCTTATAATAATTTGAATATCATTTCATTGTAATTAATATTTGCTGAACTCCTAGGTAAATTTATAGCAGTTGAGTTTGAGGTATCTTTATCTTTGAGAAACTTCTAAAATACTATTACATTCTGAGTGTTAAAGCAATAAAGACGTAGATCGAGCTTAGGGTTATGTATCGTTTTAAGTTTATATTAAATAACTAAAGAAATCTTAAAAGTGAAAAAATATACCTAAATTTCATTCTAAAATCACTATTCATGTAATAATCTGGACTCCTAGGATAATTAATTAGGTCACAGGTGTTTTAGAGGTATTCTTACTGATTATGAAGACTCTAAAATATCTTACATTCAGGTGTAGCATAAAAATGCACGATAGTCGGTAAGCCTCTTAAATGATATTAAAGGATATGATTTTAAGTGTTTATAACAAAGAAATCTATATTGGCACGTAAAAAAACTATTACATTACAATACATTAAAAATCACACGTTCATGTTATTTTATTGTTAGCAGGTAGCTCCTTATGGCTAAATTCGTAGTGCAGCGCTCGTTTGAGGTATTATTCTCCTAGTTGAGAGAACCTTATAGAGAGAGCTTACGTTCTGGGTCGCGTAGCAAAAAAAGCGTCTAGTCGTGCATGCGTTGTAAAGTGATTAGCTACGTAGTATTATTTAAGGTTGGGTAAGTGAAGCTGAGGAAGCGAACAATCCAGACACAACTAAAGTTATAGTAAAAAAAATTACATATTTTACCAAATATACTAAATCACTTTCATGTAATAAATTTGGACTCCTAGGTAAATTTAGGCAGGTGTTTGAGGTAAATCTATTACTTGTGAAGAAACAGTCTGAAATGCATATCTGTAGCACTTGGACTGGTGTCAGGACGTAAAGCCGTCAGGTACAGAGCATTAGGTATTACTGCAATTCTGGTTTAGAGTATGCTCTATAAGAGTCGGTAAGGAATGAAGAGACTAAAGTTACAAGAGTATTAGACATTCAATACACATAAAATACACTTTTATGCGATCCCTGTAATTGGCCCACATTTGCTTGGAGAGCCTCACTCACGGCCCTTCAAATAATTAAATTGCACAGGGTTTGCACGTTATGATTTGGATACCACCTTTCATATTGAAGAACATGCTATCACAATATTCTTATTCATATGACTTGTGGTTTTGATAGCAAATATATAATGCAGTAGTCGGTTTATACCTAAAAGTTTAGAAGTTTATAATTTAAACTTGATTTTTTTTTTGAATTTATATTAAATAGATGATTGATTAAGTTTATAAGAAAGGAAAATTTTTCTCTCTCCTAATGTAAAACATCATAAGGTCTATGAAAAATTAGCATTACTACTAATCAATTCTTTATTCAACACATATATCACCGTTTCTCAAGTGTAATATATTGAGTAATAGGATTTTGTTCAATGCTATAAACGTTAATTAGCGCAAACGGGTGTAAAAGAAATGAGAACTAAATTCTAAAATAATCTACTATCATTCTGGTATGATAAAGTACAATTAAAGCGTAAGATCGTAAGCTTAGGATATTAAATATTATTCAGTTTTTGATGACATATATTATAATAACTAAAATATATAAAGTAAACTAAAGTTAGAAAACCTAAATTAAGCATTACCATACTTAATTATATACACTTTCATGTATAAGATATTGGACTTCCTAGGTAATTTGTAGGCAGATAGTGTTTGAGGTTATCCTTCTGTTGAAGAACTCCTAAATAATACTTAAATTACTGGTGTAGCAATTAAAGCGTAGTCCGAAGGCTTAGGTAATATATCGTGTATTTTATAGTGTTACTTATAAACAATGAAAATCTAAAGTTATTATGAAAAAATTAGCATTCATTAAATAAAATTCACTATTCCATGTAATAATTTGGAGACTCTATACTAAGGTTAATTATATTGGGAAACTGATAGTCTCTGCATTCTTTGAAGAATAAAAAACTTACATTCTAGTTTATTCAAATAAAGCGTAGTCGAGCTTAAGTATTTTACGTTTTAAGTAAAGTTTTTAAATAACAATAAGAAATTACTAAAAAGCTTGAAAAATTAATTAGTATGTAAACTTTATGAAATAAACCTTTATTTCTAATTAGTTAATAAATTATTTTGGAGTGTGCAAGCTCCAGGTAACTCGATTTAACAGGAAAATTCTTACGGTAACCCGATACCGATACTCGTTTGAAGTCCAGTAGTAACTTCTCATTATATTTGTCTACATTACGCGAGACCTACTAAACATCTTATATTCTGGTGAGATCCAGAGTGCCCAATGAATAAAACCGGCATAGTAGTCGAGCTTAGAGTCCAGAAATTTCTGTTTTTGAGAGCGCCGATGTTATAAACACTTAACGATACACAAGAAATGCATAAAGCCTGAATTAAACACCTCGATATTGACATTCATTTATTACATCACTATCACTTTCATAATATTAGTAGCACTTAAATAGGATATATAACTTCACTAAGGTAAATTTAAAGGCATAGGTGTTTATTTGAGAGTATCTTCTTGAAGAATAAAACTACAAAATACTGTTACACTTCCTAGGTGTAAGAACATAAAGCGGTAGTACGTAAAGCTTAGGTATATATCGTTTTAAGTGTACTGCATATAACAAACGAACCAACTAAATAAATTTAGAACCTTTTTTATTTTTATTATCAATTTTAATAAACTTTTCAAAATGTAATTAAATTTGGGACTTTAGGTAATTTAAGGCAGGTGTTTGAGAGGTATCTATTCCTTGAAGATAACTCTAAAAAATTTACATCTTGGTATAATAAATAAGCGTAGTCGAGCTTTAGGTATATTGTTATTATTAAATATAATATAAAAGTATATGTGTATTATAACAAAGAATCTAAAGTTGAAAAAAATGTACACTAATATATCTAATTATATCTAATATAATCCACTTTCATATAAGTAAGTTAATTATTGGGGAATACTCCTTAAATATGAAATTTATAAGTAATAGCCAGTATATAGTGTTGAGGTAATCTTCTTTTAAAGAACTCTCTGGGAAAAACTTACAGTCTGTTTATGTAAGGAACAATATAAGCCGTCGAAGAACTACCACGAGTTTATATTTTTTTATTTCATGTTTGCTTAACGAAACTGTTAAGAAATGCTTATCGAGTTATACGCGTTCGTAATATGTAGATCAACCTTTACCAGAGGAAAATTTGGAAAAAAAAATACTATCGCTAATCAAACAACAGAGAAATCATTCCCTTTAATCATAGTGATAAAAATAAGTTTGCTATTTTGGACGTCTCTAGTCGGTAATATATTACCCGCGACGTTGCTCTAGCGAAGTTAGTTGTTATAAGAGCACGTTCTATTCACGAAATATCATTTTTGAAGATAACAAACCCATACTAGAAGAGTCACGGCTTGGCTGTTTAGCAATCTAGTTGAATGTGTTGTTAGTCATCAATCATAAAAATACAAGCACTAGCGTTAGATAGCTTAAGATGCTTCCTCTCAAGTGTGGTAATTAAATCCAATCACAATAGTTGATCCATGATTGTAATATTCAGATTATTATTGTTATTATTAGTGTTTTATTTTATGTTTATTCCAAAACAACGTGCTCATCACAACAGCTGATTCCAAATTGTTTAAAAAACAAAAAAAGCCAAGCAAGCGAAGAAAGGAGCGGATAACGTTATGTAAAAAGTGCACTTCAAGAAAGGTTTTACAATTGAGAATATTTAAAAAATAGAAGTTGCTGACTAATTCATCACTAAAGTAAGACCAATTATTTCCGACTAAATTTTCCGCTGACGAAATAGACTTGTTGTGTTGCGGTAGTTGTATTCTCGGCGTAATAACATATAATCTATGTAATTAGTTAGCAATGGTAATTCCGAGGCCTATTTGAGTTTACTGTAGCCAGCTTATATTATTCTTATTTGAGAATAAATAGAGAAAATTCTAACTATATAAAAAAATGTTATCCATTTACATCATCTTGAAGAGTGCCCGCATCGCGACACATCCTCACATAATCTGCGTTAGTTTCGATCATTATGTTTGTTATTAGCCAAAAGCAAACAGTTTTAATGTTTAATTTCTAAGAAAAGTGGTAAATAATGTTTAAGCTTACCATAATAGCCTAAAGTGAATAACGTCACTGTGATCACAAAACGTTCTACAATGGGGGAATTTAGGTTAACTTTATTCCTTTCTCAAGCATCTGAAAATTTTTTTGATTTTAGTAGCCGTCTTCTTATTTAAACGATTCCTGGAGAACATCTTATTCTCTGCTCTTATCAAAGTTTAATTGATCTGTATGGAATTAATTTGGAAGAACTATTACTATATATATTATCTCTATAGTGAGAATGTATTAAAAACTTATGTCATCAGTATCTTCTAAATTGAGGACTACTGTCATCATTAGCATTGTCAACCAATGTTTTCGGAGATGAATAGGAGCTTATTTATATAGAATTATGCTGATTCCACTCCTAAATTCTAAGGTAATTTGTGAGGCGCCAGGGTTGTTGTCACTGTTTCTTGTAGGTATTTAGATATTCCAGTTGAAGCAATGGGTTCTTTCAGATTCTTTCTAAAAAATTTAGAGCTCTTACATTCTTGACGAGAAGGATGTAGCAAATCATACCTTGTCGCTGACTGTCGAAGTTTTCGTATCCAGTGTAGTGGGCGATAAAATATCGTTTTTAACAGTGTGCCTAATTTATATATATTGCCAAACAATCGGATAACATTGATTCCCAGACGAGTCTATAAGAAGAGAAAAATTCACTATAAAGCTATGAATCATCTTAGAAGAAAGTCACTCTAGATCCAAAGTTATTATATATATGACAAAATTCTAATTTTTTACAATGTATATTTACACAATTGGAGCGTATCGAATGAAAGATTTCACTGCACATAAGATAGGGAGTGTAATTTTGTGCTTATGGGTTGGGTTCACTAGGCTGAGTAATCGAATCTGAGGAGTTCAGGTCTTATTGTGTGTCGTTATCTCGAGAGAAACTTGCCTATAATAAAAAGACAATCATTAACAGCTAATACTCGTTGTGTTTCTGACTTGGCGTAATCTCATGAATGCGTAGTGGATGAGTCTTGGAACAGGATAATTTAATGATCGTTCTTTGCCGAGAAAGCTAGATTGATGATGAGACCCTTTTGGGGAAGGCTTGTAACGGACTATAGATCAAAAGTCTAGGAACGAGCGGAGTTGTAATCCTAAAAATTAAGTCTATTCTTGTCAATTTTGATTACGCACTCCAAGATCCTGAGCATTCAAGTTTGATATTTTGAGCGATTTTCCAATCTTTCATGTAATTCAAGTAGGTTGACTTTCTGTGTGAGAAACTCGTTTTTTCTTTTGTTTAGTAGTTGAGGTTGTCGGGATAATGAGCTCTAGTGATGCATTCTGAGCAATGTGTATTTTGTCTAATTTGTAAACTTTTAATACATATATAAAGCTTAAGGATTAGGTCTGTAAATAAAGCAGATACATTTTTTTACCATGTGACAGTTAGAGTGATAATGTCTAATCCATAAATGTCGTAAGTATCGAGCATTGAGATAGCATGGTTAAGTCGGGTTTTAAAAAGTGAAAGTTATCTAGTGACAAAAGAAGAAATGGTACCTAAAAGTGTGTCTGACAATGGAAAACTTTCGTAAATACACAATGCATTCCAGTTTCTACATAAAGGCAAAGAGGCATTTACAAACATAATGCCAGCTTTATTGCATTTTATGAAAATAATACATTCTTTTGGTTTGTGAACCAGTCAACAGTCGTCGACACGGCTCCATTGGGAATCTGCGTATTCCTCATCTCGAGTTTGATACCATGATACTTCGGCTCTGCGACCTATTTGCACTAATTAGAGAATCAAAAAATCACTGTCGTCGAGAAACCCTGAATACATAAATACTAAAATACAAAAAATAAATACCAAGTGATAACAAAAAAAATAAAAAAGACAAGTAAAAAAAAAATAACAGGACTCATTAATGGCGCCTTATAAAAGATGAAAAGAGTATAAACGGATTAAGTCATAGGTCCAACGAGTCCTAAAAGTCAAAAACAACATCCATATACCAAATCTTCGAGGACTTAATTTCGGAAGTGTAATGAGATAGGATGGAACCAACTCTACGGAGGCAGAATAAGGAACGCCAGATATTGGTAGTGCAGGTAAGTAATAAGTGAAACTAAAAATAGACGAAAATCAGGAAATATTGAAGTACCGATAAAAGTTTATTGGAGCATTGGGCGCTCGTATCCTCGCGCATCTTATTTTCATCACTTATTCAAGTATAATATCTCTCATTTCACAATTTCTTGGGCGACATGTATCAAGTAAGGAAAAAAAGGTGGGCAAATTAAATAATAAATATGGTAAGGATGGACTGCACCGATTGATTAAAGAGGAAGAGGAGCAATATTTCTGCGTTTCCGCCCGCATAATATTTGTCTAGTATTTGAATTAAGGTTTTTAGAAAATTTCATTTCCCTCAGCAGGAGACAATTCAGTTTCACTTCGGAGAAGTCACCCTGATCTAATTCATGTAATGAATTAAACGCTTTGTCGTTTTAGACTATACCTAGAGCGCTGTTATAATTGATAGATATATTCGATTGCATGAATCCTTTCCGACCGAGCACGTATGTCTACCTCCTGCTACCAGAGCAAACACTATATCTACAAAAATTATATATTGAGGAATGAGTCAGTTTCACTTTGATCGAGGCGTAAGCACAAATGAACATGACATAAAAGCATAATACGGTCTATAATTTAAAAGCAAAGAAGATATCTAATATATTCATTTCCACTCTGCCTATACAGTTTCAGTAATTATTGTTGGTCTGTCCTCTAGTAACAATGGATTTTATGAAGAACTAACGTTTTCGGGACAATATAAAGATTAATTAGCCCTCACGTACCACAGAGCAACCACAACCACAAAAACGGCGGTTGATTTGTAATATGGTTAATATAAGTTTCATCCGAAGCAACTTCCTGCTGTAGCTATCAGTAAGTTAATGAGCTGCTGGGGCTAAGTGCATGGTGCTAGGTCTGGTATTAGACCCATATCTTTACCCCCAGTTCCAAATTGTTGCTATCAGAACGAAATATAAATCTATCACAAAATAATTTTGGAGGACCCAAAATATTTATCGAAGGAATGATTGCATAAAACTGACATTGACCTTCCAATGTAACTGATTGAAATACAGAAGTGTAAGTATGTGAATTTATACATAGTGAGATTCGTTGCAGTTAACAAATGAAGTTGACCCGCAGAAAACTCGAAAAGAGTTGAAGGAGATGAAAATTTAAAAGCTTACTTACTTAGATCTATAGTTTTCAAGATTACTAAAAATAATAGAAAAATGTTTCTGCAAAATTGTTCAGAACATTCAACTCTTCTTATCTAGATCCCTAGTCTAGAAAAACAGAAGATTGTCTCTGGCAAATTGTTTAGTAAATTATTCACTTATCTAGATTCCTAGTTTTCACGATAACTAGAAACACAGAAGATTGATCCAAACAAATATTAAGAACATTCTTATCATCTTATTTAGATCCCTAGTTTCAAGAAGACTAAATAAAACAAGATTGTTTCTAGTAAATGATCAGTCCACTCTTCTCATCTCATATGGATCCCTAGTTTCCAAGAGGATTGTTTCTAGCAAATTATTCAGAACATTTTTCTCTTCTTATCTAGATTTATAGATTTCAAGAAGGTTAGAAAACCAGTAGAATGTTTCTAACAAATGTTCAGTTCATTCTTCCCTGCAGTTTCCGAAGATTCATTTAAGAATTTAGGTAAACAAAATAGTTTCTAGTAAATTGATCAGTACATTCTTCACTTCTTATTGTTCCTAGCAAATGGTTAGTCTTGATAATCAGGAAATTGTTTCTACAGACGTTTAATAAAATAGTTTCTTACAGGAAAGCATTTTATTTTAATCGGAAAGTATTAAAGGATTGCCATCAAAGATGGATCTTGTGAAATGCAATAATGTACAGGAACTAATAACATATTTTGGAATCAGCGTAATGAAATTTGTATGCAAAAAAAAACTTATCTTTAATATATGGATTTTAACTGAAATTAGCAAAACATTAGGTTATGTTAGGTTGGATTAGGTTAGGTTGGTTAGTTAGTTTGGTTAGTTAGGTTAGGTTAGGTTAGGATTAGGTTAGGTTTAGGTTCGGTTAGGTTAGGTTAAAGGATCAAGCTTGCACATATCACTTACAACTTTTTTTAAAACTATAAGTGGCGCTCGCGATCGTTGACAAAAAAATATAATATTTTTATACCGAGAGTACTATATTAAGATTGGTCTTGCTTAAAACACGAATTTCTTGTATTGCACATATTCTTTTCTACAATTCTTTCTATTACATCTAGAAAGATAAAGTTATTCATTTGTCATATAATTTACATTTAACTTTACATTTTATGCATTTTATTCACTTAGAATTAAATTAAAATGCTGCATAAACCCTATTAACTCATATTTATTTGACACATAAATTAAACAAGTCATACCAACAACATTATCTTACAATAAACTGCCCCACGAGAGACTCAGCTTTATATTTGACAAAAATATGACCCGTAAAGTTATCGTGCACTTTAAAACGCATACTTTATATTTTTTATATGTATGAATATAACTTTTTTAATAAAATAACGTTTTTCTTTAATAAAATTTTACCACAATTCCAAATATGTTATTTGTTTCGTGGTACACCAGGTACTTGTTATGATATCATGCGAGGGCTTTGGTAAGTTTCACCCAAAAGGGGAAACAAAATTGCTTTAATTTATGCAAACAGAAATGATACACATATTCTTAGAAATAATGAAGATCAAAAAACGCGTCAAACATAATAACAGAAGTTACATCTAATAGATCCAAATTCAAAATCTTTAAACATGACATTTCAAAAGTAAGATAACTAAAATCTCTTATCTAAACTAATCCATTAAGCCTAAAGTGTAATTCCACCAGGAAGGGAAAAAGTTACTCCTATTATTACACTTTTTCATTAGTCTCCAACAGGAATCTTGTTGTGTTTACACACGTCTGTGGATAACAATGCATACGCAATGGCGCTAACACCTCTATTACACAAGATTTAATATCTTAAATAGACAATTTAAAAGCTTAAGTAAAGATTAAAGAATTCTTCCACCAAAAATTAGCATGTTAATTAAAAAAAGACGATGAAAGGGAGAGAGGAAGAGAAAAGAAAGAATTTCTTAAGTATTTTTTTTAAAAAAAGATAATATTATACTTATATTTTACATATACGTATAAAAATGTAAATTGTTAATATAGCCACTTTAATTTGTCGACATTTTCTTTTTTTCATTATTATTTTATTTTAAATACTTCTAATCGAAAAAAAACGGGAAAAAAATTGCCCGTAAGTTACAAAACCGAAATGCAAATGGAGTTCTTAGCTATTTAAAATACATGAGTTAATTTTCGAATAGGAATTATGAATTAAAATTGTCTCATTCTAGCCTTATCAATGAACTTGCATTAATATTAACGGGTTTTGAGTAGGTAAAATTTTTACTTTGGACAAACAAACATACTTTTCATCTAAATAACACCATAAACACAGTCACACACACCACCCAACACACACACAACAACAGACAACACACACACACACACAACACAGCACACACACACACTATATATAGAATATATATATATATATATATATATATATATATATATAATATTATATATATATATAACTATATATATATATATGTTATATATATATATATATATATATATTTATATATATATATATATATATTATATATATATTATATATTATATATATATATATATGATTCAGACTTTGGAGAGGTAGGTTGGCTTATCAAACAGGAGAAAGAGAAGGAAAAGAGAAGAGAAAAGAACAAGTAAATATATATATAAATATATTATAAGTATATATATTATATATATATATATAATTTTATTATATATATATAATAATATAATATATATATAATATTATATATATTAAATTATATATATATATATATATATATATATATAATATATATATATAATATACGTACTTATAAATTTAACCACTCACTTTTTAGTATATAATAGTTGCATCTTAAATATTAAGAGAGTTTATCAAAATGTTCATATTGTATAGATTAAAAGAATTGTTTAATAAAAATATATATCTAAAAATAATTGTATGAAATAATGGATTTTAAAGTGTTTTCTCTAATAAAAAAGAAAAAGAAAAATATAATTCAGAGGTAGTATTTTTATCAATTTTATTGGAATATAGAAGTATTTCTTTATGAAAACACTTCTAAAATAGGATAAAATGTGCTTTGTATACCATATAGATAAGGGCCACTTTTGACTTTTGGATAATAATAATAATAATAATAATAAAAAATATTGTTTATAATGGATATAAATTTTATGCTTCATACATACTTGTATTATTTTTGTCGTTTTTTTTTTCTTTATTTGTCGGGTTCTTTTAAAATAAGGTTGAGGTTCGTTTATAAAATGAAAACTTAACTTGAGCCTAAAGCATCGAGAAAAATTAATAAATGTTAAATATTAACTAATTTACCTTAGGTCAGTGACATATATATATATATATATATTATATATATATATATTAATATATATATATATATATATAAATATACTAACTAATGCACAGATATAGAAAAAAAAAAAAAAACAAATAAAAACAAAAGTACGATTCATACTCAATATATATTAACAATTACATATATTATATATATATATATATATATATATATTATATATATATATATATATATATATTATATATAATATATATATAATATAATATATATACTAATATATATATATATATTTAAAGACGATGTTAATAAAAATGAACCAAAAACAAATAGCTGTTTAATTCTCCCACTATAGGATATAGTTATAAAAAAGTTATAACAACTATGTTGCTGGTTCACACTAGTCTCGACGTACAAAGCGTAACATCTAATAAAGCTTCTGGTGTGTGAGGGCGATTCTACAGCAAGCAAACATAGCGTGCTGATCTATTTAGGTCTCCAACGTAAAGTGGAAGTCATCTACGTGAGACTATTCAAAAGACTCAACCGAAGCAAGTGTAGTGAGAACAAGAAAAGAGACAACTCAAACACTCCTACCCGCACACAAAAAAACAAAAAAAAAAAAAACACACAAACAACACACAACATATATATATATACTATAATATAATATTAATATATATAATATATATATATATGGTATAATATAAGTATATATATACTATATATATATATTATATATATATATATATTAATATATATATATATATAATATATATATAATATAAATATATTTAATATCTTACAGTGCTATATCCACTGTCACCATATTAAGTTTAAAGCCATCAAAAGTTTGTCAAATAGACCGATATAAAAAGTGGATGTTTTGAACGCTTTCAGATCAAAGTCGAACCGCTCAGATGCTTGATTTTAATGAAGTTAATATGAAGTAGGAACGATTGGTTAGAAAGAGGAGTGATTTGAAATTTGTATGTGGATTAATATATCATAATAAAAATGAGAATAAAGTAAGTTGTGTGAGAGAAGGTTGTGACGAGATAAGGCTTAGATGCAGTGTATTCTGGGAGAAGGGTAGCAAGAGCCTTAAGGAGAGGCAATGGCATTGTGAGCTCAGAAGAGCTGTGCGTCTTTGTATCAGAGAAAGTATATTTTAATTAATGCAACAATTCGACAGAAAAATTGAATTAAAGAAATCGGTGAGGGGAAATGGAACATGAATTGACTATTTTCTTTCTTCTGCCTTACGTAATGAGACTATTTTTTATATCATGTTATGTCAAAAGTTAGTGTACTGATGTCGTTTTAAAATATGTACTGGACTTTACCTAGAAATTCAATTATCATTCCTTCGAAGTATGTAACCCTTGGGAGGTTTACACAGTGGATCAACGTTTCTTCGCGACTGTTACTAGCAGTATCGAGTCTTTTTCTGAGTCAGTTTAGTTCAAACGTGTACGTATTTTTTATGTTTCCATCGTCCCAAAATGATGGACCTTCAACTTTCATTTTCACTTAGGAAGGTAGATAAATCTACGGACATAGTCTGGGGCTGTATGGTCGTATGGAGGGGTTGTGTGAAGTGGCTTGATGTTTTCGATAGCCGAGAATTCTTATTGAGAGCGAGTGTGAGATGGGAAGATGTGTGCAGCGCCAAATGTTTGCAATGTCTGTTGATCTCTGAACTGTTTTATAAAAGTCGTCCAAGACATCTTGTAAGAACGCGTTTTACATGTCTGCTAAAAATAAAAATTCCTTGTGCACAATACACGACTGTCGAAAAACACAATAATCAGTGTTTTCACCTTGGATATGCTCAATAGTGTGTTTTCTTCGGACGAGAAGAATTTTTTGTGTGCCATTCCGCACTTTGTCATTTGGTTTCGGATCGTATCAAAACTCTTGATTCATACGCTATTATGACTTATCAAAAAAATTGTGCTAAATTTGGAGTTTTCAGTAAATTTTGACAAATTTGACCCTGCTAGCTTTTCTGCACTACAGGACGTATTTTCGGACTAGTTATGCCAAATTTTTTGACATCTGCAAATGGATTCGTTAAATTCTATGAACTGTTATTAATCCCAAACAGGGTTCTTACTGCAAGCACTCTGAAACTGAACCGGACGGTCTCTCTCGCATACAGCTCTAAGCAACTTCCACATTTTCATCGTTTGTTGACGAGATTGGTCTTCCACAACGAGGGGTCTTCAACATTTTCTCGGCCCTCTTTGAAAGCTTTGTGCCACTTAAAAACCATAGCTCTCGATAGTTGCACCCCCATATGCTTCGTTTAAAGAAGCAAATGTCTCAGTGGCAGACTTGTTACGTTTCCACAGAATTTGATAGCGTACCACTGCTCAATATTACTGCATCGCAAAAACGTAACGAGGATAGCAAACACGCCCATGCACAAAAAGATGTAGCGCAAAAACGTAACGAGATTAGAAACACCGTACATAAACAGATGCCAGTGCAAGAACTGACTTATAAATCTGGTTAAATCTGGTATGGATTTGTAGTAAGGTAACTAACTACCAATTTGTTTACGCAGAGGGTTACATTACTCAGTCGTTCATGGGAATTCAGTAAACCTACTTTTGGGACAGAGGAGTATACTAAGAACTAACAACTTTTATTCCGAGTCACTCTGGGTTCACCAATCACACCTGAATTCTTCGGCAACACCTCAACCCCTTTAATGTTATTTCTTTTGGGACAATTGCTTTTTCTTGATTGTGTATGTGATGAAGTTGTTAGTCTCTCTTCACGCCATATAATGTAAGCGCTATGTACAACTTTGTCGCAAAGAACAACCTCAAGGCACAAAGTGGTTTTTATTCAGAGATTTCTTTCTTGTTGCCTTTTCCAAATGAAAGTTCATCAACGTAGCGGGTAGTTTAAAAGAATCAGCTCGTAGCTAAATGTAAATCTAAATCTAAAACCACTTAACTACAAAAACACTTCATTAGAAAGTTTACCCTGCTATAAGGAATACACAATAAACAGGAGCTACGACTCACGAGCAGACATACACATACGCATCTCTCTTCTCCTCCTCTCTCTCTCGTCTCTCTCTCATCTTCTCATCATTCAATTCATCCCTCTCTCTCTTCTCATCTCTATCTCCTCTCCTTCTCTTCTCTCTCTCTCTTTCTTCTCTCTCTCTCCTATCTCTCTCTTCTTATATTATATTACTATATATTATAATATATTATATATATTATATATATATTATATTATAATTATTATATTATATAATATAAGAAAAGTATATATATAAATAATATATTATATATATTATATATTATATAAATATATAAATATATATAAATATTATATATAATATTAAATTAACAACCAAAATACAGTAACCTAGGCCCGAAGGGGATGAAATGCCATTTTAAAACGTAAGAGCATCCAATATAAAAGCTTTTACAATAGTCTATTCATGGTTATTCAGAAAAAAAGAATGAAAAGAAATGAAGAAATTGGATCGTACAAATTTTTGCAAATTTTTAATATATCATTGAGAACCATATTAAATTTAGGATCATCAGTAATGAAATAAAAAAGAAATTTTTGAGCATAGCAAGACATCTTTAAAATAATTCATCTCTGAATTTTTTTTTTTCTCTTCTTTTTTTTTTGTCTTACTTTACGAAAGGTGAAATATCAGATATTTTAACAATTCTAATGCCGAAAGACTTAAACCATACCGCGTGAGCTATTATATATATATTATATATATAATATAAATATATAATATATTTATATATAATATCAATATATTGTATATATATATATATAATAATATATATATAATATATATATATATAATATATATAAATATATTAGTTATCATACAAATATAAAACTCCAAGAAAGAAAAAAGCTTTCAACCAGTCAGTAGGTACGTCTCTCTTTGGCCGAAATTTACCCCCCAGAAAACAAGAAGGCCATTTGCAATGTGATTAGGTAGCCAGTAGTGGTTTTATGCCCTTTTAGTAGAACTAGGCATTTTCATTAGGCTAAAACGGTTTTCTGAGCTCTCAGAGACTTTTTTTAAGCGGATGAGATACCAACGTCCACCAATGAGTATAGCAAAATGGCAGGACACGGGGTGTAATTGCTATACATGCAGAGAGATTTATATGTAAGTTGACTCATATTTCTCCTTGATGCGCTGAAACATCACTAATATCCACCAAATTATACCTAGAAGTTATACGATTCATTATTTGTAGTTAACCGTTTAATTTACTAATTATCGACAGGTCTGCGAGCTGAACTGTAGTCGGAGAAGTGAAAGCAGACCTGCGGAGCAAAAATATTTGGATGGGGCAGAACCAGAAGCTAGATCAAGCAAGTTATAAGCTTTAATTGAATGAAGACTTTATTTTATATGCTAAAGTAAAGTAAGTGATGAAGCTGGGGCCGGAAAGACCGGACCGAGCGGAGCCGGAGCCGGAGCCGGACCCTTTTCAGGAAAATAAAAAAAATAAAAAAAAAAATAAATAAAAAATAATAATTTTTTTATCTTTTTTCTCATCTAATTTTCTCCTGACTAAGAATTTTTCCTTGTTCGTATGAGAATTGTAGAAGGAAAAAAAAGGGGCTTTTAATATGGCCATTATTCCCTCCAAAAGAGAAAGAATTTAAGTAGGCCTATTGAAAGCCTATTTAAAGAATAAAAGATATTAGATATGAAACTAATTCAATTAAAATCGGAAACCGATATTCTTCTTCTTCTTCTTCTTCTTCTTCTTCTTCTTCTTCTTCTTCTTCTTCTTCTTCTTCTTCTTCTTCTTCTTCTTCTTCTTCTTCTTCTTCTTCTTCTTCTTCTTCTTAGCAAATGAAATTTAATACCAATAAATGTAAGGTTATACATTTTCTGAGTAGGAACAATGAACATGATTACATAATAGAGGACTCAGTCATCAAAGTTATCAGTGAGGAAAAGGATCTAGGAGTAATAATTAATAAGGATTTAAAGTTTGCGAAACAATTTGCTGAAGCTGTTAGGAAATCAAATAAAGCTCTTGGCTTTATTGCCAGAAACTTCGAATATAAATATAAAAATATAAAACTTCCTCTCTATAAAACATTAGTTAGACCTTATCTGGAATACGCAATACAGTTTTGGAGTCCAAACCTCAAAAAGGACATAGAAAAAATTTAGAGAATTCAAGAAGGACAACCAAACTAACACCAGAGTTGAGAGGCAGGTCATAAGAACAACGACTACGCGAATTAAATATACATTCTTAAGAGGCAAGAAGATTGAGAGGAAAATTAATAGAACCCTTCAAAATATCGAATAAATTTTACAATGTCGATTACAGGTAATTCTGTAGATACGATTTTAAGGATATAACACGAAGTAATGGGCATAAACTTTGTCAAGAACGATTTCAAACAAATATAGCAGAGAATTTCTTCACATACGATGTAATTGAGAAGTAGAATAGTCTTTCTTATGAAATAGTGAACAGCGGCAGCATCGGTTCATTCAAGAAAAAGTTAGATATATTAAGGAAATTGGTCTGTGAACTTCAATTCAACTCGATTTTTACTTATTCAAATACTAGAATTAGTAGTTACCTGAATATGGTAAAATCAAACTAGAGCAATTGAAATTATTTAGTAAATATTAAAAATACATCGTAAAAAGAATTCCGGCTTGATGTTCATGGTTTGCAAAATATCCGTTCTAAGAAGGTGATCTCATCGATCGCACTATCGCCTTAACTTGTAATAAATAGCTTTGATGTCCACCGCATAGAACACATCTGTTACAAATAACTGTAATAAATAGCTTTGATGTTCACCGCATAGAACATATCTGTTCTAAGACGGTGATTTAATCGATCACACTGAGTAGGAAAAATGGCTTGCAAAGTATCATCCCTAGGAGGACAGGGTTGAAAAAACCTGGGTTGGACAAAAAAAAACGCCCAGTGGGTTGTTTGGGCTTTTTTGGGTTTTATTGGGCTTGTTTGGGTTTTATTGGGCTTTTTTTAAATTTCTATTTTTGAGAAAAAAATAAAATGATCAATATTTGAATTTATTTTTTGTAATGTCATTTCAGTATTATTTGACAAATGAATTAATAAAAAGAGGTATAATATTTACAAATTAAACATATAATAATTTGGTAACAGACATTGTCCAATTCCCACTGCTGAATGAATGTCATTGCCAAATTGGTGAAACATATAAAGGTAAATGGTATTGCTACTGTTACAGGTTATTGATAGCAAAGACATAACAGGACTATCTAAAGTAAAGCAATTAGGTAATATATTTAAATTTATATTATTTAAACTTCGAACATTGTCGTCATCATAATCTGAGGCTCTGGGAAGCTAATAAGTTAGCTACCAATAGTTCAGTAGCTGTTACCTGGAAACTAGGCAGACTTGCACTGGATATATATATATATATATATTATTATTATTACATACATATTATTATTATTATTATTATTATATATTAGAATATATATATATATATATATATATATATATATATATATATATATATATATATATATATATGTACATATATAGAAATTTTTCAGATTATTTTTATTATTATTATTATTATTATTATTATTATTATTATTATTATTATTATTATTATTATTATTATATATATATATATTATTATATATATATATTATTATTATTATATTATTATATATATATATTACGTATGTATATTACATATTTTTTTTTATATACATACATATACATACATTTATTATTATTATATATATATCTATACATATTACATATATATATATAATATTATACATATATATATTATTTGTTATATTGTATATATATATATATGTATATATATATATATATATATATATATATATATATATATAAATATATATATATATATATATATATATATATATATATATTATATATATATATATATATATATATATATATATATATATATATATATATATATATATATATATATATATATATATAGTGAAGTATATATATATATATATATATATATATATATATATATATATATATATATATATATATATATTTATTTATGTATATATATATATATATATATATATATATGAAGCGGCGCACAAAACGCGAAAGGTTTCACGATAAATGCGAAAACGGTTAAACACCCAATCGACTGAACGTAAAGGGCCACCG
>JABUQX010101816.1:7500-10000 GCA_015478945.1 Trachelipus rathkii
GACGCATATACTTTATCATTTTTTTTTCTGTTCGAGATCTGTGTATTTGTGTGTGTGTGTTTGTTGTGTGGGTACAGGTTTTTCAGTAAAAACCCAATCCAGTGGGCTTTTGGGTGGGCTGTGTGTATAGTCGATTGTGTGTGTTTATTTGCGTGGGTGTCCGTTTGAATGACTGGACAGAGAAGATGTAGTGGTGAGCGCAGGCTGGGGTTCTCTATTGACTTTGCTAACGTCCGTGGCCTGAAAGCTAACCATGAATCTGTGGAATATCACCTCGCTAACCTTTACCTAACATTTTATTACTGTCTGAGACCCAGCTAGCCAGGGATTCTTTTTCATAAACTTAATATCTCAACTATAAACTTTTTTCTATAATTTCAGCTAATCGGTGAGTCTGTGCCATATAAACATTATACATACTCCTGTACACGTCTTGAGCTCTTGAATCTTCTGCCTAATTTCGATGTTTCTATGGCTTAAAAATCTTTCTCCCTACTACTACCATTATCTTGTGTTTCTCGCTACTGCTCCCCTAACGGAACAATTTTCACCTCCTTTTGAATATCTGATACTACTTCTCATGAGACTTAACTCCTTTCCATCCAAATGCTGAGATCCTCTATTTAGGGGATTTCAACGCACATACACTGAGTGGTTGGGCTCCTCTCATACTGATGCAGGAGGGGAGGAGGCCAAAACATTCAGTATTCTAAACGATCTGGAACAGTTAATTAAAGAACCTACACATATACCAGATCGTCCTAACCAATTCTTGAACACGCTTGATTTATGTTTCACCACTACTCCTTCTCGATATAAATACACCATTTTCCCTCCTATCGGTAACTCTGACCACAATCTTGTAGCTCTTAATTTTAAAACTTTTTCTCCAGCAGCTCCACCATGCCCCAAACGTACTTTCTGGCACTTTAATCGGGCTAATTGGGGGGCGTTGCGTTGTTTCTTTGCAAACTATACTTGGAGTGAATCTTGCTTTGACTCGGAGGATGCTTCGCTCACTGCTGAAAAGGTAGGGGCCGTAATCGTCGAGGGTATGAGCGGGTTCATTCCATCTTCAACTAAATCATTTTCTCCACAAAATCCATGGTTCGATGGAGAATGTTCTCGCTCCATTCAGGAGAGAGACATTGCCTATCGGGCATGGAAAAACTCTCGTTTTCCTATCACTCTTACTAATTTCCATTCTGCTCGGAATCGTTGCAGGGCTATTATTCGACAGGCTAAGCGCGCTTATCACCAAAATGAAAGTGCGACAACGGCTACTTGGCTCCTCCCTACTGAATAAATATTTTTTCTCCTTTCCTAAATCATCTCGTAGCAACTATCTGTAAATCTGCCTTTCCTACCCTAATTCGGTCTGACGATTCTGTGGCTAACTTTCCTACTGAAAAGGCTAATCTCTTCGCCTCTTTCTCTAGTTCTAATTCTACCCTGCGACATTCCGGCCATCCCTCCCTCCTGCTTCGTCTACTCTCAGGTTTCCCTATGCTCTTCCCGTAATTACGCATGATCGGGTGCATGGGATTCTGAGATCTATGAACATCAGGAAGGCTAGTGGCCCGGATGGCATTCCTCCCGTGTTTGAGGGAGTGTCTTCGAGCTGGGGCCCTGTTCCATCGTTCAACTCTACTTTTCCCTCCTATGCTTAATACTAGTACATTTCCTTAGTGCTGGAAGCGCGCATATGTCGTCCAGCCAATCCCGAAAAAGGGTAGCCGCTCTGATCCTTCTAATTATTCTATCTAAAATCTTTGGAACTCTTCTTAACTCTCATTTCCTGGATCATCTGGTCTCATTCCCTTCTTTCAGATCACCAGTATGGCTTTCGGCAACGCTCGAGGTCAACTGGTGACATACTATCCTAATCTAACTGATTTTTGGTCTTCTGCCTTAGGGACTATGGGGAGTCTTGGGTGGTGGCCTTGACATTCAAGGGCTTTTCGATCGAGTGAGTATTGGCAATGCGGTCGCTAACTCCTAAGCTCCCTTCCTTTGGGTTTCCCCCCTACTTCTCTTTGCTTACTCTTGTCAAGTTTTCTTTCTGGTACGCCCATATCAGCACTCGTTGATGGAAGCGACTTTCTTCCTCTTTCCTGTTTAATTGTGGTGTTCCCACGGTCTGTTTTATCTCACAACTTTATTCTTTACTTTTCATCACGACACCCTCCAGGCTGTACTTCTAACCTGTTCATCTAAATGCCGACGATCAACTCTCCATTCTTCACTCGTTTCAAATCTGCTTCCCTCTTTTGCATCTAAGAGTTGCCCTCTCGTCTTTCAGCTTTCCGATTCTATTCTTGGCCGACCTGGATGGGATTTCCGGTGGGCGCACAACCGCAATTTTGTGAAATTCAACTCTTTGAAACTCAACTTCTTTACATCTCCCTCTCCAAAACACCTCCCAACTTTCCTATTTTTTTCGACAGTTCTAACGTCTCACCTGTTGATAACATAAACATTCTTGGTCTGAACTCTCTTG
>JABUQX010101817.1:5000-7500 GCA_015478945.1 Trachelipus rathkii
TAATATATCTATATATCTTAATATGTAATATATATAATAATATCTATATATATAATAATAACTATAATAACTAATAATAATATTGCATATATATATCATCATATATATATACATATATATATATCAATATATAGATATATATATCTATATAATACATGCATATGTATATATATATATGTATATAATATATAATAAGCAATAATATATATATATATCTGTATGTATATGTAATAACATAATATATATGTATATTATAAATATCAATAATAACAACAATATATGTATATACCTCTTTTCTCAACCAACATATACATCCCTATACATATCTATGTATCTATATATATAATAATAACTAATATATAATAACAATAATAACTATCGACATCAATAATATTTTATATGTAATATGTAATATGTATAATAATAATAATAATAATAACAACCAACAACATATAATATATAATATATTTAATAACATATGTATAATAATATATATATAATAATATATATATAATAGCATATATAATATATATATATATGTAATAATAATATGTATGTATTATAAAAAAAATGCTTTTAATAAACAATAATAATATATATATATAGTATATATTATTAATATATATAACTTAGTAATATCCTTTCTATAACCATGTAATGTATACATATATGCTAATATATATATATAACTAATATATATATATACTAATATATAATTTATATATATAATATATATACTATATATATATATATATATATATATATAATAATATATATATATATATATATATATATATATAAATTAGATTAAGTATATGTGTTATCTTAAAGGAATAATATATATATATATCAATAATAATAATAATATGATTATGTATATTATATATATATATATATATATATATATATTATATATAATATATATACTATATATATATATAATATACTATAATATACATATATGTAATGGATAATATATCAACATATAACACTTAATATATATATATATGTATGTATATATATAACCCTTTATATATATATAGCAGCTTAACCCCTTCTACTATCTTTGCACCCCAGCGCGCGCCAGCAGCAGCGCCATAACGCCTTGTGCATATCGCCATATATATATATATATGTATATATATATATCTATCAAATTTTATACCTGTGCCATATATATGTATTATACATGGTATCATATCAGCGGTATGCACATTCATATCATGTCATTCTTCAAGTGTAAAAGTGTTAAATCTGTCTACCAGAAGCAATCATGCAATTTAATTTTTGGTTTCGATGAAGACAAGTGTCGATGAGCTTCTTCAGCAGTGGGCATTACAATAGTTATGAATAGAGAACAAGTACTTTCAAAAGGTTCACATTGGCAATAATGAAGGTTATAGAATTGTTGCAAGGGACGTGGAAGACATTTGAACATAAGTTTTCCTCCCAACATTAACACATAAAAAAAAAATAGTTAACAGAATTCAAAGATTTATAGAATCAGCTTTGAAACTAAATAGGACTCTACAAAGCAAGACAAGGATGAGCTGTAAAGCCTGTAGTAAAAGTCATATGAGTAATCTTCTATTTTCTTTGACATTTGCCCATGCACCTGTTATGATAAAAAAATCCAAATTAAGAACTGATTGCAGATGCAAAATTGGAATACCTATTATTGAATGGGAATCATTTGTAGGTCAGAAAGAAAGGAAAAATCAACTAAGGCCAACTGACAAAGCAGTAACAGGTGCAAGAAGGACGCAAGAAAAATATGGAAGGAAGTCTTAGTAGTAAGCTGTTGTAAAAAGTCTTGGGAGGAGGGTGAGGGAGTTGTTTAGTAGTAGTAGTACAAGGTTGAGAAATTTGTGAAACTTCAACCAACATAGGAATAATCTTTGATGTTATAGATATAGAGGAAGATACTATGGAAAAAAAAGCGGAAATGATGATGAATTTCTTAGAGAATTTGAACTCAGAGAAAAAACTCAGAATATATTTAGGTATAATAATTTAGCAATAACAGCTGACAGGTATCGTGTAAGCTACAGGACAACTGCTGCTATTGGGAATGCAGCATTAAAGGATATTGGGATATTGAATGAAAGCGATATGTTGGATAGGAAAAAGGTTGAAAGGAAGAGAAAACGAGTTGGCAACACGTATGTCATCAGAATCCAATTAGAAAATTCTAACATTGAAAGCATTGGATTCAACGGCAGAAAAAATCATACTAAAACAAAAGCTGGAAATAAATATGAGGAACATTATGTTTTAGTCAGAGACCCAGATGATATTTGCATGACTCATGTTACACCAGATACTGGCAACGCAAAATGTATTACTGATTAAATAATAACTTTCATAATTGATTCTAATAGCAAAAACTCCCTTAAAGCAATTCTTTGCGATGGGACTCCAGTTAACACTGGAAGAGTTGGTGGAGTTTTGAGAATGATTGAGAAATATATGGAAAGACCGGTACATTTATTAATTTGTC
>JABUQX010101817.1:20000-23182 GCA_015478945.1 Trachelipus rathkii
ATGAATATTCATGTTTGCTGGGACTAGTGCGAGGTACCACAAGATTGGCAAGATTCCTGACTTGTACCAAAATAAGATTGTTGCTAACTATCAGGAGAAGAGTAAACTATTTTGGAAAGCGATTAACAAGATTCAGAATAAAAGATGTCATAATTGGAGTAAAGGCTTTGGATGGGAATGTAGTTCAGGATGATAGAGAAGTGGAGGAGAGATGGAGATAGCATTTTAAGGAACTACTAAATGCTAGAAGAGTAGAAAAGGAGGAAGAAAGAAGACAAATTTGACTAAAGCAAAATATCACGGTGGAAGAGTTTAGAAATATAAATGTAGGGCATATTACAAAGGATGAAATAGTGAATGCTTTGAAGAAGTCAAAAGGAGGAAAATCTCCTGGATAAGATGCTATCTATACAAGTAGAAATGTTGAAAAAGGGGGGTAACATTGTTGTGGAGTGGCTGATGAGATTATTTAATGTTTGCTGGGAAACGGTGCGAGGTACCACAAGATTGGCAAGATTCCTGTCTTGTACCAATTTATAAGGGTAAAGGGGACAAAAAGGAGTGTTCTAATTATAGAGGAATAAGTTTATTGAGTGTTGTAGGTAAAATATATGGACGAATTTTAATAGAAAAAGTTAAAAGTATTACAGATAAACAGATTGGAGAGGAACAATGGGGTTTTAGGGATGGTCGAGGATGTGTGGATCAGGTATTTACCTTGAGAATGCTGGCAGAGAAATTCTCAGAAAAGAAGAAAGACGTTTTTGCATGCTTTCTTGATTTGAAAAAGGCATATGATAGAGTGCAAAGAGGGAAGTTGTGGAGAACATTAGAAAGTTATGGAATAAATGGTTTGTTATTAAAGTCGATTAAAGCATTTTACACGAACAGTAGAGGATGTGTTAGGAATAACAGGAAGGAAGGGGAGTGGTTTAAAGTAGGAGTGGGTCTGGGACAAGGTTGTGTTATGTCTCCATGGTTGTTTAATATCTTTGTAGATAGTGTAGTTAAGGATATGGATAGATTTTGGAGGAAAAGAGATTGACCATAGGGTTGCTGAAGGTGAAAGAGTATTAAGCAGCTTTAGAGAATTATGGACAAATAGAAATTTAACAAGATAAAAATGAAATTGTTCGAGTGAATATTTGTTCCAACTGTTGTGTATGGATATGAGACTTGGACATTAAACTCTAAAATGAAAAAAAGAGTTGAGGTTTTAGAAATGAAAGGTTTACGAGATATTTGTGGAATAAAGAGAATAAATAGAATTAGAAATGAAGGATAAGGGATATGTGCAGAGAGGAGAAATGTCTGATGAAGAGAGCAAATCAAGGGGTACTAAGATGGTATGACCACGTGCTTAGAATGAATGATAATAGATGACTAAAAAGGTTTTTAAGTTCGAAGTGGTAGGCAATAGGAGAAGGGACAAACCCAAATGGAGACGGGTTGATGGAGTAAAGGAGTTATCAATAGAAAAGGGGATTAGTATAAATGAAGGAAATAGATTAACGCGTGATAGGATCACTTGAGAGATAGTTCATGGAAAGTTCCCGTCAAGGGTTACGATTAATGGAAAACCTGGAACATAATAAATAAGCCAATAGCATTCCGATCTGCAACTGACACACCTGCAGTTTATGTGGGAGTACTGGTATTAATAATAATAATAATAATATAATCAATAATAAATAATAATAATAATAATAATAATAATAATAATATAATAATAATAATAATATTAATAATATGTTTATTTAAACATTTTAATGATATATGTGTGAATTCTTTATAAATATGATATATAAATATATATATATTATATATTATTATATATATATATATATATATATATATATATATATATATTATATATATATATATATATATATATATATATATCTATATATATATATATATAATACTATATTATATTCTTTCATAAATGGTATATCTCCATAAACTGTCACGTCGATGTTTTGCTTTCTGTAAAATTTTCACAGTATTTAAAATAAAATCTACCTTTCCAAAGAAACAAACGAAAATAATTTTTTTCCTGAGTTTCTTTCACCATTACTTCAATATTTTTGTCTGTTGAAGTAGAACGTGCATTTGTCATTTGGAAGAAGGTCCGCTCTTTATCATAAAGGAGAACGTTCTAGAGAAAATGCAAATTTTTGATAGGGAGCGTTCTGAGGAGGATCTGCCCTTTGATAGAGGGCGTTCCTGATTAGCCTGTCTTTGATAGGGAATTCTGAAGGGGATCTGCCTTTTTGATAGGGGGCGTTCTGAATTGGACCTGCTTTTTGATAGGGACTTCTGAAGGGGATGCTGCTTTTTTGATGAGGCGTTCCTGAATTGGACCTGCTTTTTGATAGGGAGCGTTCTTTGCTGAAAGTGATTGCATTGCGAAGAGACTTATATTTGGTAATTGGAGTATTCTTTATCAGATAGGAAGTTTTTGTGAGAGAGATTTGCCTTTTGAAAATGAGCGGTCTTTGTCATATTCCTGAAACGAAATACTCTTTTAAAATAAGACTGACATCTTTGTCAGAAGAGAACTTTTCTTATGCTAGAGAGTGAGATCTTTTTGTTTGAGAGAGGTTTCCTTTCTGAATAAAAGTGAAGTGAGAATATTATTGAAAACTCTGTTTATAAGAGCAAAAACAAAAAAAGATTCTCTTTTTTTTTTTTAATTTAATAGCTATAATCTACTATTACTACTACTACTACTCCTCTGTACTACTACTACTACTACTATACTACTACTACTACTACTACCTCTGTACCGATATACTGTGCTACTACTGCTACTACTGAATACTATTGCTACTACTACTACTATACTAATTATCTCTTATTAATTTATTAATTGTTAATAATAAATAATTAATAATTAATAATTAATAATTAATGTATAATTATTATTAATTATTAATTATTACTTATTATTATTAATTTTAATTATTATTATTAATTATTAATTATCTATTATTTAATTATTAATTATTATTATTAATTTTAATTATTAATTATTAAATTATTATATTAATTTTTATACTTAATTATTAATTATTAATTATTTAATTATTAAATTTAATAATTATTATTATTAATTATTATTTATTATTATTAATTATTCATTATTAATTATTAATTATTAATTATTATTTTAATTAATT
>JABUQX010101818.1:5000-10000 GCA_015478945.1 Trachelipus rathkii
AGATTTAAATAAATAGGATGTTCATATGCACAATATGTCGTTAAAATTACTTTTAAATTCACAACGTAATGACTACAAATTAAAAGATTGGCATGGATACCTTTCTAAAAGCGACCTCAGGACATGAGATTCATACCCAACGCCGGAAGGCTATTTAGAATAGGAAATCGTGCCCAATCTATCACTGTTAGTTTTATGTGTATTTTATTATATTGCTAACGACGATTTGTGCATAATCATATCCTATTTAATTATCTGATTAAAACCATATTTGTCATTGTCAATTACTATCATAATAAAGCCACTACGTTGAAAGTAACTCTTAATCAATTCCCCAATTAATGAATGAAAGTTCATTAATCATTTGATAGCCGAAGTGATTTCGGCGTATATATATATATATATATATATATATATATATATATATATATATAAATATATATATATATATTATATTATATATATAATATAATATATATATATATATTATATATTGGGCCAAACTTTACATCAAGCTGTACGGCGATTTCTCGAGAACTACGATACTTACAAGAAAACCAATTACATATTTGGAATCAGCGTATAAAGCTTATTATAAATTATTATTATATATAAAAAAAACTTTAACAAATTTATTATAAATTATTATTAAAAAAACATTTAAAAAAATTACCTTCAAACATTATTATTTTTGCTTTCTAGTAAACTTCATGAAATCTTAGAAAGTTATTCATTGCCTCGGTTTTCTTTAAGCCAAATGTAAAGAACACAAATAACTAAGGAGATGTTTCTCTCTTAGTTTGGGATTCCTTGTTTTAAACTGAGATTATAAAAAAATCATTTACGTTGGTTAACGTTAGCTTAGGTTAGGTTAGATTAGGTTAGGTTAGGTTACATTAGGTTAGGTTACATTAGGTTAGGTTATGTTATGTTAGGTTAGGTTAGGTTAGATTAGGTTAAGTTTCGTTATTTTACGTTTTACGGGTTTGTTCATTCCATACCTTTGACCATTGTCCTTCTATTGTGCTTGTACACGCCCCACCTAAAGTGAATTACGAAGTGTAATAATGGTTAACTGTCCATATGATTTAGATCTAATCTTTCAAATTTCTGTAACCTTATCACTGGTCGCGTTTTACAGTTTGTCCCGGACTAATGTATTCTTTAATATTTGTTATTGTCTCGCTATTTCTGTTTGGTACGGGAACGAAAAACATTTGCCTGTCCTTCTTTCTGTTCCACCTATTACCCACTTGCTTATTGTACTTGCGTTTCCCAAACACAGTTTCATCTTCTTCTACAATTTTATTTTTACCCCCAAGTTTATTTACTCTATTTAAGATTTCGTTTTCACACAATTCTCTACAAAAACAGTTTTACATGACAATCCTAGCATTCGTTTTACTAAGAACGCTCTCGCTTCACTTACAAAAAAATAAATATCTTTAGCTGTACTATGCTCCAACGAACTTTGCTTAAAAAACGAATTCTTTTGCCTACACACAACTAATAATTTATGTTGCACTATTTTTCACACATCTATAAATATAACTTTCTTTTCTTTTATATAATTTACAATTACATTTACATTTTACACATTTTTTTCACTTTTAATTAAGATAAAATTTTGTAAAAAAAAAAAACATTAATTCACTTTCATTAGAGAAAAGCGAAAACACATCATTCAGTAACATTTTCTAGAACACAGCTATATTTATATTTAGTCATTTGCAATTAGCTGCAAAATTACGCTGCCATATAAAATAAAAAACATATCGTACAATGATATTTTATTATAATTTCTTAAATTATTTTTATTTTCCATTTTTTTCAAAAAAAAAAAACATTTCCGGTAATAAGAATTACACGCTGATTTCAAATATGTAATTGGTATTCTTGTAAGTATCGTTGTTATCGAAATATCGCCGTACACTGATGTATAATTTTACCTATATATATATTTATATATATATATATAATATTATATATATATATATATATATATATATATATATATATATATATTATACATTATATTATATATATTATATATATATATATATATATATATATATATATATATATATATATATACGACCTATTTTAGTTCAGAAAAAGCAAAATAAATACTGACATGTTATTGTGTATTAAAGAAATAAGAAACATTAAAAACTAGGAAGCAAAAATTTCTATTAAAATATTTCTTTACATTTAAATATATTTGAAGTGTTTTACTGACAAATAATAATTAAGAACTCGAACACACAAACCTACAAAAAAACACCCTTTAAAATCCTTTTAATTTTGCTTTCAAAGTGTTTAAATTTTGTTTCAGAGTCGTCGTCTCTTTTATTAAGAATTAATGGTCGATTAAAACTAGTGTTATTTATTATTAAGAGCCGATAGATAATCTTAACTCTAAATAAAAATTATTTTACGATAAAATAAAGGTGAATCGTTTTTGTTATATTAAATACTATATATAATATTAATTTAGAATTAATGACTAGTTACGAAGTAAGGAGTTTAAGGGAATGTTTCAATTTGCAATAGAAGAAATTTTCGCAAATTAAAAAAAAGTAAATATTTTGCAATTATTTATTTTAATTTTCATCCGATAAATATCAGAAGTTACTCTCAAATGGTCGACTGGGAAAATGGTCAACATTTGTAAAAAGAAAAATATATATATATATATATATATATATATATATATATATATATATATATATATAATATAATATTATATATATAATAATATATATATATATATATATAATATATATATTATATATATATATATATATATATATATATATATATAATATATTATATATATATATATATATATATATATATATATATATATATATATATATATATATATATAATTATAATATATATATATATATATATATATATACTATATATATATAATATATATATATTATATATATATATATAATATATAGTTATATATATATATATATATATATATATATATATATATATATATATATATATATATATATATTTAAATTATCCCTGGGTTTTCACTTTTATTCAATAAGAACACAGATATTAAAAAACATGACTTTATTGAACAAAATATAAAGAATACTATTTATTTACGAAGCTTTTTATTAGTTAGTTCCATTCTCTAACTTATTCCAAGCTTTCGTGGAATGCCATTCCACCTCGTTCGGGGATTGTCAGAGAAAGAAAACCTTCATCATTATTTCTTCGTTATTACTTTCTGCTACGGTTGGTTGTTGTTTATATTTATGGTGTCCTTTCCTATTTTCTGTCGAATGCTTTCGCATGACGCTGATGCCTTCAAACTTTCATTGATTGTTTCGTCTATATAGTAATTGCCTCGGTCCCGGTTGAAGTTTATTGTGTTTTTTATTGAGAATGCTTCATAGAATTTTCTAAATTTATGGTTTTTTATTGTTTTAATTATTTTACTATTTTCAGTTTTAATTTTATGTCCTTCTTTTATTTCATGTGTTACTAGAGGCGAGCTACTATTATAAGTTTGTAAGTCGTATTTATGTTGGCTTATGCGGCGTTTTATGTCTATTGTTTCGCCTATGTATTCTTTATTGCAGGTGTTACATGGTATTGAGTAGATAGCGGATTTATTATTGTTTTCGATTTTTGGTTTTAATAAATTTTTAAGTGTATTTCTATATTTTGTTACGATTTGTAAATTAGGTGTTTTATAATTTATATCTGTATTGAGAGTTAGTAGGTATTTATGTTTAATACAGTTTTGGTTGTTTATGTTAGTGTTATTTTCCTCATTAATAAAAATTTGTTTTGCCTTATTTATACCTTGATGGATTATATTTTTAGGGTAATTTAATTTACTGAAAGTGTCTATTATATTTTTGATTTCGGCGTTGATTGTTTGGTTGCTACATATTCTATATGCTCGTAGTGACAGAGTGGTAATTATGCCCTTTTTGATGTGTAATTTATGACCCGAATACCAATGGATATATTTGGGGTTATGCGTTGTTTTTTTATATACGGAAAATAAAATTGTATTTGTGTCATTCCAATTTATTAATATATCTAGGAAATGGAGAGTATTGTTTAAAGGGTATTCTATGGTAAATTTTATTGAAGGTACTAGGTTATTTATATACGTATGAAATTCGTCTATTTTAAAGGTTTTTGTTCATCCAAAAACCTTTAAAATAGACGAATTTCATACGTATATAAATAACCTAGTACCTTCAATAAAATTTACCATAGAATACCCTTTAAATAATACTCTCCATTTCCTTGATATATTAATAAATTGGAATGACACAAATACAATTTTATTTTCCGTATATAAAAAAACAACTCATAACCCCAAATATATCCATTGGTATTCGGGTCATAAATTACACATCAAAAAGGGCATAATTACCACTCTGTCACTACGAGCATATAGAATATGTAGCAACCAAACAATCAACGCCGAAATCAAAAATATAATAGACACTTTCAGTAAATTAAATTACCCTAAAAATATAATCCATCAAGGTATAAATAAGGCAAAACAAATTTTTATTAATGAGGAAAATAACACTAACATAAACAACCAAAACTGTATTAAACATAAATACCTACTAACTCTCAATACAGATATAAATTATAAAACACCTAATTTACAAATCGTAACAAAATATAGAAATACACTTAAAAATTTATTAAAACCAAAAATCGAAAACAATAATAAATCCGCTATCTACTCAATACCATGTAACACCTGCAATAAAGAATACATAGGCGAAACAATAGACATAAAACGCCGCATAAGCCAACATAAATACGACTTACAAACTTATAATAGTAGCTCGCCTCTAGTAACACATGAAATAAAAGAAGGACATCAAATTAAAACTGAAAATAGTAAAATAATTAAAACAATGAAAAACCATAAATTTAGAAAATTCTATGAAGCATTCTCAATAAAAAACACAATAAACTTCAACCGGGACCGA
>JABUQX010101818.1:17500-25000 GCA_015478945.1 Trachelipus rathkii
ATAATTATTATAACATACTTTCTCACTCCGTGTTTAGCGCAGGAAGTAATGTAGCACTCCATTATAACTTTGTAAAAATTTTAATTTATGTTCGTACTTATGCTAAGATTTGCGCGAGCAAAATTTTAGCATAAGTCGAAGTAAATGCAAGATATATAAACCCGGGTTTGTTGAGATGCTCAGTCAGTCAGATACTATGAGATCAAATTATTAAGCAATCAGGAAGAAAATCTCACTCGAAGATTTCTCCTCTCCAGAAATCCTCCCGGCAAGAGAGATAAAATTCAAGGAAAAGGCGACTCGAATTTCAATCACAAACACAAATCCTCGCACAATAATAGGGTGGAAAACGCGCTGGAAAGGGCTGTGACTACCAATTTGCCTAAGAAGAGAGTATCTCAACAGAAGGGACTTTTATTATTTACTTTTATTGAATATCTACTTTTTAATAAATTTATGAATTCAAGTATGGCTTTAAAATTATCATCCTCTTATATAGGGTGCTTGCTCAAAAACTCACCAACTTAGTACTTCCCCTATATATATATATATATATATATATAGCGTATATATATATATATAATATATTTGGCACGCATATATTTAAAAACACAAAGATATATGTTCACCATCACCAAGGGAGTTTGAGAAGGAGCAGTTCCTATTAGTCTCTTAGGTTTAGACTCAACCCTATCCAATATAAGGGTGGAGCCGGAGCCCCCCTAAATGTGCGAATAGTAATTCATACAAGGGCGAATAAAGCCCTTATATAACTGGGGTAATCTGTTCAGAGGAAGAAAATTCTCAATCCGAACAGAAATTCAGCTTCTTTGAGGTCACCTTAGCAACCATTGTAATGTGATATGAGGTTCCCAAGACAATTTGTTGTTTATGTTAAGAATCAAGAATGTTTATGTTATTCAGCCAGGTGAGACGCTAGAGCCGTCGAAGGAAATAGAAAAGTTGGGAGGTGTTTTTGGAGAGGGAGATGTAAAGAAGAGTTTTTTTAAAAGAGTTGAATTTTCCAAGGTTGTGGTGATCTCAGCAGGAAATCCTATCCAGATCGGCAAGAATAATCGGAAAGTTGAATACTAGAGCCGACTCTAGATGCAAAAGAGGTTGCAGATCTGAAATGAGTGGAAGAAATGATAGTTACGTCATTGGAATAAGAGTGAAGAGAGTTAGCACAGCTTAGTAGATCGTTGATGAAAGTGAAATAAATTGGAGGTAGAACTGAAAACCTTTGAAGAGCAACCACAATTAACAAAAAAGGAGAAAGAGGTTGCTCCATCAACAAGTGCCTGGATATGGAGCGTTTGGAGAGAAAGCCAGACAAGAGGAAGCAAAGAGAAAGCAGTGGAAACCTAAAGGGAAAGGAGAGCAGTGACCTGTGCTAAACCCGGTCAAAGCTTTGAATATGGAAGGCCACCATGCAAAGTCTCCCATAGTCCCTAAGGGCAGAAGACCATAAAATCAGTTAGATAGGAAAGTATTTTACCAGTTGACCTTGAAAAGCTATACTGGGATGACCTGAAAGAAGGGATTGAAATTCAGGTAATCAAAAAAATGAGAGTTAAGGATAATTTCGATTATGCTGGATACAATGCAAAGTAAGAGCTAGAAGGTGATAGTAAGAAGAACCAGAGAGGCTACCCTTTTCGGAATGGGCTGGACGTACGCTCGCTTCCAACACATGTGGAAAAGTTTTAGTATAAAGACTTATATAATATGGTTGAACGAGGAAAGGCGCCAGCTCAGAGCACACTCCCGCAAAACACGGGGAGGGAATGCCATCCGGGTCACTAGCCTTCCTGGTATTCATAGATCTCAGGATCTCATGCATCCAATCATGTGTAATTACAGATAAAAACATGGGAAACCTGAGAAGAGAAGGGCAGTAAAGGAAAGATGCTTTGAATTGTCCAGATATATTAGATAAAAAAGAGGGCGGAAGAGATTGGCCTCTTTCAGAATGAGAGCAACAGAACCGTCAGACCGAATTAGGGGAGGAAAGGCAGATTTACAAAAATTGTTAGAGATGTTTTTGGTAAGAGGTCAGAAATTTTTATCAGCAAGAGTATTCGGTAGTGTTAGCAGCACCCCTTCTTTTAGTGAAAATGCGCTTAGCCTGTCGAATAATATCCCTGCAACGATTCCGAGCAGAATCAAAATTAGTAAGAGTGATAGGAGTACGAGAATATTTACATCCCCGATAGGCAATGTCTTTCTCCTGAAGGCGCGAGAACAAGCTCCATCAAACCATGGATTTTGGGAAGAAAAAGCATTTAGTTGAAGATGGAAATTGAATTCCGCTCATACCCTCGACGATTACGGCCCTTACCTTTTCAGCGGTGACTGAGGCAGCGCCCTCCGAGTCAAAGCAAGATTCATTTCCAGAGTAGTTAGCAAAAAGACGACGTAAATGCCCCCTAGCTAGCCTCGATTAATGTGCCATAAATTACGCTTATGCATAATGGAGCTGCTGAAAAAGGTATTATAATTAAGAGCTATAAGATTGTGGTTAGAGTTACCAAAGAAGTAAAAAAATGGTGAATTTGAACGATGAGTAGTGGTGGTACTATGTCGGGCGTGTCTCGCGAATTGGTTAGGTCGATCTTGGAATATATGTAGGTCCCTTAATTAACTGTTCCAGACCGTTGAGAATACTGAATGTTATGACCTCCTCCCCGCCTGCATCAGTGTGAAAGGAGCCCAACCACTCAGTGGTGTACGTTGAAATTCCCTAAATAGAGGACCTCAGGCATTTTGATGGGAAGAAGTAACAGTCTCATGAGAAGTAGTAAGATTGTCAAAAAGAACGTGAATCTGTTCTGTTAGGAGGACAGTAGCAGAAACACAAGGTAATGGTAGTAGGGAGAAAGATTTTAAGTCATAGAACATCGAAGTTAAGAGATTCAAGATTCTCGAGACGTGTTAAGGGACTATTTATGTTTTTATATAGTATATATATAGCAGCATATATTATTCTATGCTATATATATATATATATATATATATATATATATATATATATTAAGTTATTATATAAGGGTGTTATATATATATATATATATATATATATATATATGTTATAGCGTAAATATGGCTAAGTATGTTACTATATAAGGCTATACAAGGCGTTACATATGGGTTATGTTATATATATAAGAAGATATACTAGAAGGGCGCGTATATATACAAGGCTATATATATATATATATTGGTATGTTATGCGCGCTATTATATATATATATATAAGTATATATATACATATATATACATACATATATATTATATATATATATATATACATAAGGTAGCATAGGCATTGGATTACATGGCTTACTGACAACCACACTAACGTTACTCAAACTAACAAACAAAACTAAGGAGTCCTTTTTTTGGTTTTTATGCTATTTTGTTGGTTTTAATGTGGTTTTTATTGGTTTTAATAGATTTTCAAGGCAAAAATCACTACTGGAAACTGTTATACACATCTTCTAACAAACCTTCTAAACTTTCTCTTAATAACTTTCTTTAGATTCTTAAATTTCAAATTTTCTTGATAACTGTAAACTGGTATAAAATTATTATTATTTTTGAGTTTTACATAAACTCATAAGTAAAAATAAGAGGGTATATTATAATATATAAACTATCAGAAAAAAAGGTTTTACTTTATTTTTTTACCCCCAAAAAATTACTATATTTGCAATGCACTCAAATTAACCTATAATGATATACTAATGAATTCTTATTTTTTACCTTTATATTTAACACTAGGAATATATATATATATATATATATATATATATATACATATATATATATATATATATATATAAAGAAGAAGAAGATATAGAAGAAGAAGAATAATATTATTAAATATATATATATATATATATATATATATATATATATATATATATATATATATATATATATATATATATATATATATATATATATATATATATATATATATATAGAGAGAGAGAGAGAGAGAGAGAGAGAGAGAGAGAGAGAGAGAGAAGAGAGTCATCAATAAAAGTCGAAAATGAAATTATCATTAAGAATTTTATACAAAAACTAATTTCCCTGCTTTAGCTGTTCCCAACCTATTACTAATGTTTCTGTGCACAAGTCCAAAAGTTAAAAATACCCTTTCAACATTAGCAGTTGATGAAGTTGCTGACAATATGCTTATTATTTTATATGACCTTCTCATCTAATTTTTTTTTGAGAGATCTGTACCAAAATGAATGAGTCACTGATGACAACAGAGACTCATCAAATAGGTAACTTTTATGAAATGGAGGAGAATTTGCTCTTAACTTTATTCCATAAATTCCACTGCTTTTGAATACTCATCCTCTGGAAGTACTGTGGTCTGATATCTTGGGTTAAAAATATATGCCAATAAGTGAGTTTCTGTTACTGCCTGATGATACCTCCTCCTTTTTATTTTTGTTTTAAATCTTGTCTGTTGAGTGGTGGATTAAGCTGTTCTAGTCCATATTCACATTTTTCCAAATATAAACATCAACACTCTTAGATTACAGTCATTGCCTTCTAGCTTGGTTGATGCTGTAGCCCACACCCCACAAATGAGTTTTATTATAATCTTTTAAAATGTGCATCGATGGGCAGAAATGAAATCCTTAAGAGCTCGAAACAAGAATCATGTTTAAAACAAGTTATCTCTAAATATAAGAGAGTATATAGATATATATATTCTGATATGTATATATATATATAAGCAGGTATATAAGTAAGTATATATATAAGGGTACAAGGGCAGTATAGTAGGGCAAGCAGTAAGTATATGAAAGCAGGCAGCAAGTTAAATATAAGGATGTGTGTATTACGATTAATAATTCTACGCCTAATAAATTACAAAAACTAAAGTAAAACAATATTATTATTCTCAAAGGCCTTCAATGAAAACTGAAACCTATAAAACAATATGCAAAAGAAACCACACAAATATATTTTTAAACATTTTTATGTGTGTTGCTTTTTTATGTTTAAACCATTGGGGAGCTTTTTTATGGTTTAAACTTATTTAGTTTAAACCATTTATTTAAACCTAAATGAGTTTAAAATCATCCTTTGGTCTCCTTGTGAGGAGTAGGGAGAGCAGGGGGTAGAGAGTATATATATATATAAGTATATATATAAGAAGAGAGGGTGAGTTATAATATATATAGAGAGTAGTATGGCAATATATATATAACTGGTATATTAGGGCGCCCAAACCTTCCATGGTGCATAAAGGAGGCGCCTTTTTAATGTGTGGGTTCTGAAAAGGCTCCACTGTAATAATTTTTTATTTGTCATCTATTCACATTTAATTTCTTAACGAGGGATCATTTAATTATTTTTCAAACTCCTTTTCAGCTGCTCTTTGGCTACTCCTGGAAATTTTTCTGTGTCTTTCTACGATTTTGAGAATGTATTGCATCTGCTCTTCGTTTTTCGTTAGATGATTATTGTAGTTTTGAATTAATGCTATAGCTCTTTCAGCATTGTCGTTGATAACATTTAGTGTCTGTGCTATTTTCATTGCTTTCTTGTAGTCGTTTCTGTCGTGCCATTCTGATGGATCTATGTCGAGAAATGATGAGTTTAAATGCATTTTGGAGAAAAAAAACAAAAAGGTAGATTCTGTAACGAAGTCGGTCAGTGTTTTATCGCGGGTGCCATCTTGGTCATTCAATACATATCGTTTCTCCGGACTGTCTAGACCTTTTCTTCTCTGCGTCTTAAGAGCTTCAACCATCTTGCGTTTCATATCAACTGGTACTTCATCATCCATAAACGCAAGTGCTACTAGTTCTTCACCTAGGTACCACAAGTGATATTTAAGTGCTTTACTAGCTACTAATGCGAGTTCATTATCATCACAACATTCAAGATCTTGGAGATACTTTAAGTCATTTCTTGGAGCCGAACTTGCTAATGGAGCTAAAAACCAGTTGGGAACATAATACCGTACACAAAACATGCAAATCTTTTTATTGCAACTTCTTCTTGAGTTGTCATCTTGAACTGTGACTTGAACAATACCATTTTTAATGAATAGATGACTCGCGCCATCCATCGTGCCCGATGCAGAGCACCAGGTTTACGAAAAGAAATCTCTCTCTCCAGGGTGCCTCCTAAATAAAGAACTGTCAATTCCAATAATTCACGATAATCCTCCCGTGGGTGACATTTCTTTAATTGATTGATGCAAAAAGTCAAGATGTTTTCTTTCCATGACGTTTCTATGTGAACTGTTTCATACTTTAATGTATTAATATTTTTCCAGAAAATCTTGAAACGCTTGAACAGCAGAATATCTGGTCCAGTTGAGATGTTATAGCATTTGTTGAAAGTGCTAAAATAATACTAATTTCAAATAATGTAAATGTGTCGGCATGCAAAATGATAAGAGACCCCTATCTCTCTTGCTCGATACCACATACCTTGAGTACACGCAGTGTCAAACATATTCGCCAACTGTCTAAGTTCCAGCTTTCGCGATCAACCCTAATAATTACTTTAAATTACAAATGTGAGAGACCCTTCTCTCGTTTGAACTGCTTGGATACCTCCCTCCCACTGATCTACTATGAAAGCACTCTGAAACAATATTTCTGGCCCAAGCTATCTCCTAATTTACCATCCCAGTGAATTGTAAACCATGAAACACCCGAAAATGTTTGTTTAATACCGTCTACAATTGCCTTATGAACTGCAGATCTTCGTAGTTTCAAGGTGCTCATACTTATCACTACTACGTCATCAATATTTTTCCACAAGCTGAAGTGGTGGCAGATAACACTAACATTGCACTTTGATCACTCATTTTCATTCTATATAAAGCCATTGCCAAGTCGAGTGTTATAATTTGTTCATGTTTATTTAATATTTTACCTTCTTTGGTTCCGGATGGTCCAGGCTGGGGTTCGTCATTACAAGGTGAATCACTACTGTCATCACTACTACTTTTTAGCATAACAACCGATACTTCTTTTTTGCGATGAATTTCTCTTTCTATTCTCTTGCCTTCTTGTTCGTCCCTTTTGAGTCTTTTGTTTTGTTTTGCAACATAATTCTTGTCAATATCGCTATACCCAACCCTGTCTTTTTTTTTCTCTCTGAACATTAAGGAATAATCAATCTTCTTCATTGCATTAGCAAGTAATATCAAATAAATCAGCCATGATAACTTTAAATTTGCTTTTTTCTATTTGAATTCCTTTACTTTTTGATTTTGATTTTTGAAGTAATCTGTAGCTTGTCCATGTAGCTTCTGAATCTTGGCAAAGACATGTTTTGTCTCGGGGTGGGAAGTTATTTTAGCCATGTCCCAAATATCATGTATTTTTTGAATAATCAATATTTAGCATCTTTCACTGTTTCCTTGCTATTAATCAGATAAAAGAAGGCAACAATACATATCTATTTGATGGAAGTCTTATACTGCTGATATTAATCATCTTTCCAATCAAC
>JABUQX010101819.1:10000-12500 GCA_015478945.1 Trachelipus rathkii
TTCTTTGAGTTTTTAATCACTCTCTATACTTCTCCACCTACTCTCACCATTACTAATGAGCGATATTTGGAGCGTGATGTTAGAACAATAATAATATAATATACTTCGTTATTGTGTATTGGTTATTGCTCTATGATGTATTTTTAAGTTTGTTATTTTGCTGTATTTGGTATTTTATTTTGTATTTATTATTTATTTTTATACTGTCTGTTTATCTGACTCTCTCCAGTGTGTTTGACTCATTGACCTTTGTATTGTCTTAGTCTAAATTATATATTGTCTGTTATAGAGCTTGATCTCACTATCTCACTCCATTATCATTAGTCTATTTAATCATTTATATCATTAATCATTAATAATATAAGTCAATGATCATATATTCATTATCATTATCATTATCTTAATTTAATATATACTTTACTCTCTATAATTATTACTGTTATTTATTGTATGCATCATCTCTTATGAGATATTTATAGAATTATATATGGATATTAATTATGTATAATTCATATATTCCTCACTATTGATGGTGAGTGTTTATATTTAATTGTAGTTTATATACTGATTTAATTAGTAATATTTGAATTTATGTGTACAATATAATATTGTATTTATTAAAGTGTAGAGTTATATTTGTATATTTATGATATTTGTATTTTATTTCCAGTGTGTACTTTACCTGTTTTTACTTGTGTAATTTATAATATTTATTTGGTACCTCTTAGTGTGAGAAAAGTAGTTGTATTATAATTTATATTCTCTGTATTTTTATTAATTGTTATTTTAATTATTTACTGATTCTTATTTTAATGATTCTTACATTATCTCTGATATGTATATTTTTTAGATTATGTAATAATATTATATATTCACTATAATTGTGAGTCTCCTCACCGTTATTATTATTTATTATTATATTTATGTTAATAATTATTCACTCTATTTATTTTACTGTTTATAATTTTATATTATGCAATATAATATATTATAATGTAATATATATTATTTTTTATATATATATATTTTTTATATTTTATTTATTGTAAGGCTAGGTGAGCTCATATATTATTGATACTTTGAGTGTATTATTATTATTATTTATATATTATTATATATATGATATAATATATATTTATTATTATTTAAATATATGTATATAATATATATATATATATTACGTTCTAGGGCAATAGGATAATTTATAGATATCGATTAACTATTTAACTTATATAATATTGCTCTGATGAACTATTATACATATTTACCAAAGCCGTGGATAATTCGTACTCTGGAGGTATAGCAGTATAGCGTCATTATTTTATGTATATATAATATATATATGTATATATATATATATTTTTATTATTTAATATATTATCTATGTATAATATTATTGAAATATCCCACTAGCTTTTTTAGCTTATCTTAAATTATTATTAATGTTGTAAGGTTTTAAATTATCTTTAGCGCTATTATACAGGAAGTCAGCATTTCGTGTGAAGTTTGTGAATTATTTATAAGTTAATGTATTGAAGCGTGTGATAGAGTTAAGTGGATGCCAGGACACGGTTTAAGTTATCGAAAGTAATGAAAATAAGTGGTATAAGTGGATAATATGATGCATTCATAACAGTTAACTCGGTATGATATATAACTAATGCATATTATATATATCGTGGATGGATTGTATGTTATGTTACTTGAGTTGTATGTGTATTATATTATTATTTATTAATTATTAATTATTAGGTGAGGTGTATAGTTATTGATGTGATTATTATCTCAGTTGAGTCTGATTGGGCGGATCTGAGTTAATCTTATCATATATCATAACTCATTAATCCGATTACATATCATTATCATTATCATTATTATTATTATTATTATTATTATTATTATTATTAAGTAGTAGTGTTAAATGCAGTACAATTACTTGGTATGTAATAATAATAATTATAATAATAATAATAATAATAATAATAATAATAATAATAATAATAATAATAATAATAATAATAATAATAATAATAAGTAATAATAATAATAAGTAATAAAGAAGAAGAAGAAGAAGAAGAAGAAGAAGAAGAAGAAGAAGAAGAGAAGAAGAAGAAGAAGAAGAAGAAGAAGAAGAAATGAAAACAAAAATTGACAAAAAATATTTGTAAAATATGCCAATAAAGTAATATAATAAATGTACTAATAGTGGTGGTAGTACATTCAATAATAATAGTAGTAGCTATAATAGTCATCGTATTAGTTATAGTAGTTGCGGTAATAAGAGTATTAATGATTAAGTAAATATTTTCCTTGAACTCTGACGATGCGAACTCTTTTCACAAGAATGTATTAAAGAAAATTAACTCTTTTGTTATTCCTTAATAAAGCTCATTCTTTTATGTTCATTTTAGTAAATAAAGAAACGAAATAAAAATTGATTGAAAATATATTACAATATATAAAATATATAAATACATAATATTTTATAATAATATATATA
>JABUQX010101819.1:15000-22500 GCA_015478945.1 Trachelipus rathkii
TATTTGAAAATAAATTTTTTATAGTTAATTTAAACATACCTTTCTCTAAGTGTTGCTATGGGGTTTGACTTTATTTACTTAATTTTTATAAATTTAAAAAAAAAACAAACTTAAAAAAAAAAAAAAAAAAAAATGGTTGTTTAGTAAATAAAAAATATTAAATTTATTTTTCTCTTTGATGTTTTATCTAAGGTCCGGAAAATCGTCGTGGGAATCTGAAACATGTATTACTCGATACGTCATAAAAATTCTGTTTTAGTGGCACTAAAAACCTATTTTTCACCAAAACTAGTGCTTATGACGTTTGACCTTTCAACGACGATATATATATATATATATATATATATATATATATATATATATATATATATATATATATATATATATATATATATATATATATATATATATATATATATATATATATATATATATATGATTTTCTAAACTTAAATGAAATGCTTAAAATGATTTAAAAAAAAAAAAACTTAAAAAATAATTCGCGAAATGAACCAGGAAAAGTTTGTAATTTGTAATATGTCAAATGCATGGCACGCGAACATTTGTCTTCGGGGCTCAGTCCTCCGTACCACCAATCTGTAAGTCCTATAAAACTTGTATCAAAAAACATAAGCTCTTAAAAATTAGTAATATTTAATTATACTTCCTTTTAACGTTCTTAATCCCTTTCTCAGAGGGTAACACGGGGGTGGGGGGGAACTACAGGAAATCGAACTTTAAGGCCGGCTATCCCAAGCCTGTCGCCGCCAAGTGTTCGCAGCCGAGTTTTAATTCTTGCCCCCAGGAAGATAAACTCAGATAGCTACCCGACGCGGAGAATTGAACCAGCGTCCTCTTGCATGAGAGTCGGCTAGTCAACCTCCTACGCCACGAGGCGTTCAATATTTTCATATTCCATATTTAATTATAATATCCTATAAATACCGAATTTGGTTACATCGTAACTTTTTTCATAGTCATTTCTTGAATTTCCTTTTAAGTTTTTTCTTACTTTACAGATTATTCTAAGCATTTCATGCAATTTTCATGAACATAGTCGGGTGTCGCTATGGTTGAAAGTTTCCTCCACTGATATATATATATATATATATATAGTATATATATATCTATAATAGGTTATATATATAGTTAAAAAGTTATAGAGTTTTTTTTCATTATATAATGGCTAAGGCTAAGGTTATTATTATGTTAGTATACAGTTGGTTATGCTATGCTATATATATATATGCTATATATATATATACATATCAGAGGCGATTCTTACACTCATTTAGCCCGATATCATTTAGAAACGATCGATCTTGCAACTTCATTAATGTTACGATAAAATTCTCTTAATTTTGGCGAAAATTGGTCAAATAAATGAAAATATTGCATAATAAATAAAAAGATTATGAAATTGAAAAAACTGTAAGAATAATCGCTAAATAACGCTTTTGATTTATTGGAAAATGTGGCTGTTGTTCTCAAAATTGAATAGCGGATAATGTTTGTGTGAATTTATATAAAAATGTTTATAAATACAAAGTTAACAGCCAAGATCTGTTCTTTGTGTTGGGAGACCAGCATACTTCATCTAAATGGACATAGGCCTCGGTTTTCAGCGATTTTGACCAGAGGCACAGCAGCAGCCTGTAATCGCTGAGGTCCCGGTGTTTTTCAGGCCTCAGTCGGAGCTTTTCAGAATTTCAGTCTCACCATAGCTTTTTGACATTTTTGGCAGTCACTTAGCTAAACTTCAGTCATTATGATTAGTCCACATCTACAGAAGTACTGATTTTGAGTTTAAATAAGGTACAACCAATTCTCTTTCAAACCCTTGATTTGAAATGAAAATCAAGACACCTTTCAGTTTGTGCGGAAATTTCAGACGGCTGTGTCATGATGGCAACATTTCTTATATAGAGGCCAATTTGCTGACCTTCAAACATTCCTATGAGGAGTCGTAGAACTCATAGGAGAAACTAGCTGAGTAAAAGCAGTGTATCTCGCCCAATTATACAAGCCCTGAAAATCTGATGTTGATCGGATAAGTAGAAAAAAAATATCTCAATATTTCACATTTTTGAACGATTAAATTTTTGAAAAGTGAAATATTGATATATTTTTTTTTCTACTTATCCGATCAACATCAAATTTTCAGAGCTTGTATAGTTGGGCGAGATATACCTTTTTTACTTAGATAATTTTTTGGTATACCCAAAAGAAAATTTTTAAAATTCCCAAAATTATTTTTTTTTGAAAATTTGTTCCAAGAGCAAATCCAAAACTAAGGCATATACAAAGAAATTATCTAAGTAAAAAATGTGCCTAACCCCGGACTACATAAATCCTGAAAATTTCATCCACTTCGCCTAAACAGAAAAAAATTATCGCAATTTTTCATTTCAAAATCAAAAAAATGGGTTTGGAAATTGGACAACGCTGAGCACAAAACTCAAAAAATCGAAAAAGTACTTCTGTACTTTTTTAGATAATGGACCTATCTATGCATATTTCAAGTTTGAAGTCATTTCGAAAAAAATTCTGGAAGTTGATGCAAAAATGTCAAAAACATGAAAATTGAAAAATTCTGATCCTGAAAGAATGACAACAGACACAGAAAAACACCGGAAATCAACGTTTTAGAGGGCAAAAAGCTACATTTTGGTGTTTATATAGTCAAAATCGGCTGAAAATTCCGAATTTTATGTCCATTTTTAGGTGGGGTGAAAACTGAGGTCCGTCCCAGGCACAAAATTGGATCTTGCCCTATATAATCACTGCACAACAAATTTTAAAATTTTTTCGGTCCTTTTCATGAAAATATGTGATTCTGCCTAAACAAAGGTGCTTGTTACATTTATAAAAAACAAAAAGCTCCATCACGTACCGTTTTTTTTGTAGACACACTCCTCATATTTATACATATTGTTTACTTTGAATTGTAACGGTGTCTTGATTATAATAGAATGCACACACTAAACTGATTTTTTTTTGGTCGTTTCCTCTTGTAGGCATCTGTTGGTGTGTCCCTGATAAGAGAACAGCAATATTCAGCAAGCATACTTTCATTCCACCGCCCTATGAAACGCCTTTCAAACATAGAGATGTCCTGGTGAAACCTTTCACCATGCTCATCACTAATTGCGCGTCAAGGTTGGGGGGAAAGAAGCCCAGATGTGATTCCATAGAGTGTAATTTTAAAGACATATTGCAACCTATTTCACGAAAGAAATCCACCATGTGACGTACAAGCTATTCATAGTTTTCAGCTTTCTCATTTCCAAGGAAACCGGAGCACACTAATTTGAATGCTAGACAGGCCTTATTTTGTATACAGTACACAGTTTCCTTTCTGAACTCGTACATAGTACACGCCTGAATTTGGGGGCCAATAAAAACTCCTTCTTTTATCTTTGCCTCACTTAAATTTGTGAATGTGTTCCTGGGATGCAGGATTGCCACACCTTCTTTGTTAAGAGCTTTTACAAATATTTTCATGAAATAAAGTTTAATGTGCAAAGGTGGAAGAAAGACAAACTGCGGATTCACAAGTGGTTCATGTGATATGTTTTTGGTCCCAGGATTGAAATAATGTCTTTGAGGATACTTTTTCCGAATGTAGTGTTTTTCTGTCGCCGCTATCCCATTCGCAGAGGAAGCAGCAGAATTTTGCGTATCCCTGTTGCATGCCTGTTAATAGTTCAATGACCTTCAGGTCCCCACAGATGTGCCATTTAAATGTTGTGTACTCAACTAGGTTAAATATAAAACCCATAACCGTACGTTTCCTTTGTATTTGAGGAATATGCTACAGGAATAGACGGAAAAACATTGCCTATATGGAATAGCACTGCCTTGAGACAATCATTGGAGGAATCAATAAACAGGTGCCACTCTGCTGATTTATGCTCATTTCCAATGCCTGTCTCAATAGGTCATTCACATCACAGCAATATACAATTCCATCTTTCTGCGCAAAATAGTTGCAAAACTGTCTCTATCTGCCTCTAAATGAACTAATGTTTACACTTTTCTCTAATAGATTCCAGCCCTGAAGCCTAGAAGCCAGCAATTCTGAGTCTGTTTGTGAGAGCTTTAGATCTCGTACAAGATCGTTCAGCTCCTCCTGTGGGATTTCATGATGTGAACATGTCATAAATGTGGATGGTTCAAAGTCAGGATCGTGATACCTTGTGTCATGGTCGGAAGGGTCATCCTCTGAGTCAGCAGTAAATTCATCAGGAGGTGTATGTACAGGAAGATTATCTGAATGAGAACTGGACGCATTGCCATGTGTAGGTTTGGATGCTGGATACAATGTTTGGATTTTGAGGAGAACCCTTGCACATTTGTCAAACAGAAGTAACAATCCGTTACGTGATTTGTCGGTTCAAGCCAAATCATAGGTACAACAAATTTCATTCGCCTACCTGCCAACCCGTTTCTCAGATTCCTGGAACATGAATTGCAGCATACATGGGGAGCCCAGGACTTATCCTGGTCCCCAACTTTACATCTAAAGTACAATTTATAAGCTTTTCTAACTAATGGTGACAAGTTACATTGTTGGGTCTTAAATGTAAGTTCTGCACACACATAACAAAATAAGTTAGGCCTATTTTTACCTACACTGACATTCTTACCAGTATGAACTTGGTAGCATATAATACTTTTGTTAGAATAATTTTTCCTATTGTTTTGTTATAGCAATATTATAATTTTGAATATAAACCTGAAAATAGAATATTATACTATATACATATATATATATATATATATATATATATATATATATATATATATATATATATATAGTTTATATATATATATATATATATATATATATAATTACACATATACTCTTCTCATTACAACACTAGTACACCTCACAATATCCAAACCATACTGAACAACATACAAAAGCACGTGGGAGGAAACATCTACTAAGACAAGAAAATGGAAAATTTTGTGGTTTCAAATTCATGATTCACATAATTTGATCGTATTAGACAAAAATAAGCACAAGTGAATCTTACTTTTCACGCAGGAATATATACAAAACATATTTTTCATGTGAAGGACATTTTTCATGTTGTACAGGATAATAAATAAATATTTATAATAAACAATATTTAACAAAATAAATAAAAATAATAAAGGAATTAATAAAATTCTTAAAAATAATGAATAAAAACAATATATACTATATATTATATATACTATAGTTAATCATCAAATTAATTTCAAATTAAAGAAAACTTTTAAACAGGTATAACTCAAGTATCATATATATATATATATATATATATATATAACTGAATATATATATTAGCCATACATATGTCTCGTTTTATGTGGAGAAGGATATATATATATATGTATATATATTTAGATTTGAGCATATGAGTTTCTATATAACTATATATATATATATATATATATATATATAATATATATATATATATATATATATATATATATATATATATATTATATATATATATATATATAGAGAGAGACTTGGAGTGGTAGAGGATTACTGGGTCATAACTGATATATATATATATATGTATATATATATATATATATATATATAACCTTATATATATATATACCCTATATGGACATTTATAAGTGGTTGACCGTTAATATTAGGTTAGGTTAATTTGGGTTAAGTTTGGTTAGGATAGGTTAGGATTAGGTTAGGTTAGGATTAGGTTAGGTTACTTTAAGGTTGGGATTTAAAAATTTAATGTATTTATCCTAAAATTATTAAAATAACGATACATTAATTATTGATTTTTGCTCCCTGGAGTCAACCACTTATAAATAGCCCTACAGGACATTTATATATATATATATAATATATATATATATATATATGTATATATGTATATATATCATATATATATATATATATAATATATATATATAACAGCATAATATATATGAATAACCAATCTTTATATGCTATATATATTATATAGTAATATACTGTATAATATAATATATAATAATATATAACATAATATATATATCTCATATACATCTAATAATAATAACAATAATGATAATAATTATATATATATATATATATATAATAATAATAATAACCTTCAATAATAACCAATACATATATAATATATCGGGACATAACACATGGGGTGGGCGAAGGATTGGGTGGCTCCTGCCCAATATTTTGAGTCTTTTTAATAGAATAAATTAAATGGTAAAAGTTAACTAAATTATTAAAATTTTATATGAAAGTGTAAAAAAAAAAGACTCTGATTTATAAAATAAATTTAATGAAAAACAACTACTTTAGTAATAATAATTATAATAATTAAATTCATTTTGGAAATTTTCCTTCCTACCCTAGACTTAAAAGTAAAACTGAAAGCTATGGGCGTACGGGTAGATCTTCATATTTCATATAAAATATAGGAAAAAGCCAAACGTCATACCTTGCTGTTCGAGCGAAAAAAATACGCGAAATTCGCGATTAAGAAACTTTCGTTCACCGTACGAATATATTTGAGAATTTTTTTGGATCTCTCTCTCTCTCTCTCTCTCTCTCTCTCTCTCTCTCTCTCTCTCTCTCTCTCTCTCTCTCTCTCTCTCTCTCTCTCTCTCTCTCTCTCTCTGTATATATATATATATATATATATATATATATAATATATATATATATATATATATATATTTATTCTTTAACAAATATAACTTATATATATATATATATATATATATATATATATATATATATAAGCTGCTACATGAACTTACATAACCTTTAAGATTCACGCCACTGATATATGTATATATATGTAGCATATGCCAATATATATAATAACATATAACAACAATAGCAATAGCAATATATGTATATATATATGTAATAATAATAATATATAATAGCATAACATATTTAATATATAATAATATAATAATAATAATATAATATATAATGTAATCAAAATAATATATAGCATATAATATAATAGCCTTATATATATATATAATATATAATAATATGTATGTATATAATAATAATAATAATATATTAATAATATAATAATATAATAACAATATGAAATATATATATATATCACTCTTCATTAATGTTCATATTAAAGTTATATAATAATAATAATAATATGTATAATAATAATAATAATATAATATGTAGCTAACAGCCTTAGAGTTTTCACTATCGATTTGCTGTCATATATATATATATATATATATATATATATATATATATATATATATATATATATATATGATATATTATATGTATACCAATTTATATGTATATATTTATATATATATATATATAACATAATATATATAATTTAATATATAATATATATATATATATATATATATATATATATATATATATAATAATAATAATAATAATAATATAACAATAATAATAATATAATAACATAATAATAATATGTATATTTTCGTCAATTCTTCAGGATATTT
>JABUQX010101819.1:30000-32500 GCA_015478945.1 Trachelipus rathkii
TGGCACAACCGAAAAAAAACCGCAACCGCGGTTTTTGAAAAATTTAAGAACCGCAAAAAACCGCGACCGCAGTTGTTAAAAAATTTAAGAACCGCAAAAACACCGCAACCGCTGTTATGCTAAAAAATTAGCGTTCCACTTACTAATATATATATATATATATATATATATATATATATATATATATACATCTATATATAATAATATATATATATATATATATTTATATAATATATGCTTATAAACAATTAAAATAATTGTAAAAAAGGTTAATAAAAATAATAATAATAATAATAATAATAATAATATATAATAATAATAATAATATATATATATATAATAATAATAATAATATATATATATATATATATATATATATATATATATATATATATATATATATATATATATATATATAATAATTATATATCCACATCACCACTATACATTAGGGTGGAACGAAAAAAGTGATATATTTTTTTTCTAAACGTAATAGTGCGGAAAAGTTGCCTTTTGATATGTATGCTTTACCCTTAAAATTTGGGAGATGTACGACAATTATTACCAATTGCCCCCCAGAGGGTTTTGATTGTAATGGTTTTTCAAAAATATGTAACAATTTTCTAATACCATGACAGGAATTATAGTTGCCACTGGGTGTACTAATATTTAATATAAAAGTGGGTAAAATGTACGTTTTAGTGCATACATGTAACCACAAAAATTTGGTCAACCTAGATAAACTTATTTTGTTGCTCCACTAATTTCCATTTATAAATCTTTAATATTTTCATAATGCACGAAACACTTTTAACTCCCCCACCACTGTTTCGCGCCTTTCTGATACGCATGCATAACTAATTGCCAGCTTGTTTCATTTCTCATTTGTCATCATTGTGAGTCGAGCTTTAGTATCGGTAGCATGTGTTTTATTGTTTAATTATTTATTTGATTTATGTTAATCTTATAATACCATCGTTTGAATCTTTACGGCCTAAAATATGACGTCTGCGCCGTCAACTTCATCAGTTTTAAAGACTAGAAAAACTTAGTTGTATTGTTTTTGGTGCCCCAAGAGTTCTAAAAGACAGTGTTTTACCTACTTATGAGGACATAATGAAGTTTTTCTTGTGGTTAAGACATGCCTCTGAAATTAAAACACTGGGTGAAATAGGTGAGATCATTTCTTTAAAGCTGACCGAGTTATGGAATAGAGTTTTTATTCCTATAGTATCGCATAATCGGATTATGAAATTATTTAGAGACTATTATGAGAAGTACAGAAATCTTTTAAAACCATGTAAAGGGCGAAAAAATGACAAGTACAAATTAAAATTATAGTTATTCCAAGAAAATGCCAAAAAAAAGTGATATGATATTGCATCCTGCAAATGCAAAGATTTTTCTACATGCAATTGTGAAAAATCTTTGCATTTGCAGCCTAATATCAGATCAATTGTTTCTTATTGACCAACGAACTGAGAGAAAAATGATCATGAGTTCCGTTGATATTGTGGCTACCAGGAAAAAGAAAGGAGAAGGAAATGTTAAGATATATTAGGTATAAAGAAACTGATTCAACAAATAAATTAAGTGGACGATAGTTTGGGAAATAAAGAAGATGGAGCTGGAGAAGTATCTACACTGGCTATTGAAAATTGCAGTGATGTGAACATCCACATCACTGCAATTTTCAATAGGCACTTTTCGGAATTTTTCACAATTGCATGTAGAAAAATCTTTGCATTTGCAGCCTGCAATATCAGATCACTTTTTTTTGGCATTTTCTTGGAATAAATTTAGTACAATTTGCACTATCATTTTTCGCCATTTCATTGTTTTAAAAGATTTCTGCAACACTTCCATGGCATAGTCTCTAAATGTTTCATGGCTCCATTGCTGCATGCTGTAAAGCACATTATACCTCAACTTAGGTCGGCTTTGCGTCTCACCTATTTCACCAGTGTTGGTATGTGCCAACCACGGAAAAGGCGCTCGTTATGCTAAGACAAGTGGTGAAACGATAACATGCGGGGCGCAAAAGCTGGCTGGCTCACGGTTTTTCTGGTCGCTGCAAGCCGGTAAATGGTGGCGCAGGGCGTCTGTTGCAGGCCGCAAGGTCGGGACCCATAAGATTAACATAAATCAAATGAAATAGACAGTAAGGCACGCTGCCATTTACTGCATCGACCACAGCGACGAAATGAAATGAACAGCAGCAGTGGACCATGCATGCCGGCGGAAACGCGAGGCTGGTGAAGACCAAAGGCATGTTTCGATATGAAAAATATTAAGGCTATAAATAGAGTAGTGGGCGTGGCTGGGTCAGAGACCCCATCTGGAGTTGATAATTTATTGATTATGCGCTAAAATGGCTGCATTACATTCACTATTACATTAAATATTGGTACTAGTGGAAGCCAGTCTGGAAATAGAGGTGACCTCATTTCAAGGCTCATTACAATCAAACCTCTTAAATTTTTCAGTATCGGCCATTCTC
>JABUQX010101819.1:55000-57500 GCA_015478945.1 Trachelipus rathkii
TTGAGATAATAATAATAATAATAATAATAATAATAATAATAATAATAATAATAATAATAATAATAATAATAATAATAATAATAATAATAATAATAATAATAATAATAATAATAATAATAATAATAATAATAATAATGATAATCATAATAATAATAATAATAATAATAATAATAATAATAATAATAATAATAATAATAATAAAAATAATAATAATAATAAAATAATAATATAATAATAATAATAATAACAACATTTATAACAATAATAATTTTAATTATATTAATAGAAATGTAAATTTAATACTAGTAATAATTATAATAATAATAATACTATAATAAAATAATAATAATAATAATAATAATAATAATAATAATAATAATAATAATAATAATAATAATAATAATAATAATAATAATAATAATAATAATAATAATAATAATAATAATAATAATAATAATAATAAAATAAATTCGAACGCTTTTAAAAAGCAATTGCACTTAATCAATATTTAAATATTACAAAACGCGCCACGTATCTTATACCCTCGGTGGCGCAGTGGGTAACACCATGGGCAAATGCTCTAGAAAATGCTTCTGCGCCAGACGGGTGAGCGATCGAGTCTCCACGGAGTATTTCGGGCGATCGACGCAAGTTCAATTCCGACCTAGTATGTTTTTCTGTTCATTCTCATAGCTTGCGCAACCGAATTACTATTTAAAAGCTTCAATTAATTTAAATAAATAAAATTAAAAGTATTTAGGGACAATAAAGTGAAAATAATTAAAGCATGACTAAATTATATATATATATATATATATATATATATATATATATATATATATATATATATATATATATATATATATATATATATATATATATATATATAAAGGAAGTGTCTGAGAGAAAACGTAACAGCTGTGTATCGCGTGAAGTATTGCGTATGTGACAAAATTTTCTAAATAAAACCTGTGTCCTTTAATTAGCTCTACGAGGTGGAACAGTTACAGTTTATTTTTGCGCATGCGCAGTAGTCCAAATGAGCGGAACTATGGTTTTTTTGAATGGAATGGTATATTTTTTATTCCAGATTTGAAATGTACGTACGAAATTATACATTAATTACTGAAGACACTTTTACCTACAGTGTATACCTTACACGCTATCCACGTTCAAAACATTGAATCGCTACTGGTGTATACGACACACATACTTATATTAACGCATATACCGTATAGTAATGAAGGAACTTACGAACCAAGTAACCTTTCGGACATTACGTTGAAGTAAATTTGGGTGTTTAGAACCAAATCGTGAAACACATAGATACTGTAACGTTGGTATAGTGAACGACATGCCTCGCGATGTGTACTCAGACGACGAAAAACGAGCCATGGTCGAATTGTACATTGCAAATGGATGGAATTCACGGGTAGCCACAAGTCTCTATTTGCAATGTACAATTCGACCATGGCTCGTTTTTCGTCGTCTGAGTACACATCGCGAGGCATGTCGTTCACTATACCAACATTACAGTATCTATGTGTTTCACGATTTGGTTCTAAATACCTAAATTTACTTCAACGTAATGTCCGAAAGGTTACTTGGTTCGTAAGTTCCTTCATTACCATACGGTATATGCGTTAATATAAGTATGTGTGTCGTATACACCAGTAGCGATTCAATGTTTTGAACGTGGATAGCGTGTAAGGTATACACTGTAGGTAAAAGTGTCTTCAGTAATTAATGTATAATTTCGTACGTACATTTCAAATCTGGAATAAAAAATATACCATTCCATTCAAAAAAACCATAGTTCCGCTCATTTGGACTACTGCGCATGCGCAAAAATAAACTGTAACTGTTCCACCTCGTAGAGCTAATTAAAGGACACAGGTTTTATTTAGAAAATTTTGTCACATACGCAATACTTCACGCGATACACAGCTGTTACGTATTCGCTGAGACACCCTTATGTATATATATACTTATATATATATATATATATATATATATATATATATATATATATATATATATATATATATATATATATATATATATATATATATATATATATATATATATATATATATATATATATATATATATGCTCGCATCATCAAACAACAAAATATACCGTATTTATGACGTCATACCGTAGCTCTCAAAGCATTTGCGTGTCCTCGCGTCCAAACAGCATCAAACAACAAAATTAAAATGCGTACACATGAACGTAAATATGTACACTCTTATATAGTGTAAAAAAGGGGGAGGGGATTAGTGAAGTCTGAGAAATATTGATCGCTGATTGGCTGGACTGGCATTTACCTCCCCTACTACTTATGCCAAAGGCAGCTGAGAAAATAGATAACTGGAGTGTATTCCACACTTTGCCAGTGGAGTACATATAAGATTTAGCATAGCGGTTAATCCTTGGGGTTACAGACCAAAGTTGAATAAAGAAAGAATGAGACAATGTGAAAAGGCTTTTCGCACG
>JABUQX010101820.1:0-20000 GCA_015478945.1 Trachelipus rathkii
TCATCACAATAGATGATCAATTTTTGAAGAAAACAATTATTTTTTATTTTTATTCAAAACCATGTCTCAAACAACAGCTATCCAATGTTTGTAATACAAAAGAACTTTTATATGAAACGCTCGTTTATGGCACAAAAATTCGGCTAAACGCGGCAGACATTTCTTATCGGAGCTAAGGGCACAAATGACAAAAACGAAAACATCCTAATATACGTTTTCGTTTTTGCATTTTGCTTACGAAACGTAAAAATGCTTCGAGTTTGCGTTCGTTTTGTCAAAACTTAGCGCAAAATCGAAATGCTACCAAACGTAAAATTTTATTAATCTATAAGTGCTATTCCGTGCTGCTGAATTTAAACCTTTCTTACAAAAATGTTTACAAAAAATAAGGAATATGAAAGCGAGATTACTTTAAATATCTAAAACTTATAATCTAATTCTTCCAAATCGATAAAACTCCATCCAAAGGTATCTATATTGTAATATAAACTATTCTTATTTTTTTTATGTATCCCAATCTAATGCTCCCTCTCACAACTGATTCCCATGATTTGTAAACAAAGTAAACCACGTGAAGAAATCTTGTCCTTGTCTATGCAAGTAGCGCCGTTTGTTGAAACATAAGTTTCACGAGACTACGGCTTCAACAAGACGTTCTTACATGCCATATAGCTAAAAAAATGGAACTATTGAGCAACATTATCATGAGCACATTATTTCACGGTTTGACCTTATTACCTCCTAGACGTGCAATCACACCATTATAGATTTTCTTAGGTTACGTGGAATCACGGCTCAGATAACCAGCCTCCATTGACGCTTTAGAAGCCAACATTGCTCGGCGTATCGCGACATACCGGTCTCTATGCTCGAACCCTCCCGACGAACCTTCAGTATACCATTAAACCGTATCGCGCCAACATTAAATTAGATAATCTTTTAAAAAGTAAATTCCATATCATTTCTTTGACTCATAATAAATTTAGCCATAAACTTCAATGCATGCTGTTTTATTTCCATCGTAAAAACAAAAACCCCAATTTTGAATCACCCCATATATATATTATATAAAATATATATATATAATATAATAAAAATATATATATATATATAATATATATAATATATATATAAATTATAATATATATAAAATTTATTTAAATATTATAATAATAATATATAAAAATAATAAATATTAAAATAAATAATTATAACAATATATATATACTATATATAATATATTATAATATATATATATATAATATATATATATATATATATATATATATATATATATAAAATATAAATATACATAATATAATATAAAAATATATATATAAAATAACATAAAATATATAAATATATAAATATATATAAATATAATATATTTATAAAATATATTATATATAATAAGATAGATATATATTTATATATATAATATATAATATATATATATATATATATATATATATATATTATGATGCAACAATGTAATTCTTATCGGATGTTGATTTAATATCCGCGATGCGAGAATATAAATATAATATAATAATATATATATATATATAATATATATATATATAATTATAATGATATATAATAATTAAATAATATATCTATATATATAAAGATATTTAATATTATATTGTATGTTGAAATATGTTTACATCTGCATAATTATGGAAAATATATAATAAATATTAAATAATAGATTTCAGTAGCAAACAACTATGATAATATGTAATTTACCAGGTCACGACCCAAGTCAAATCACCACACCAACCTCTTTCGCCCCAACCTCCGCCCTAATGAAAAATTTACAAGGATTAATACTGTTGCACTATAGAAACAAATATAGAAAGTTGCTAGAAACATCAATTTTCTGCCGTTCTTACTATAGTCTGGGTTCTCTTTTCTACATTTCAATATAGCCAGGACGCTAAATAACTCTTCACTTATAACACTAATTGGATCACAGCCATATTTTCCTTACAAGTTTACTCAAGCGTGGAAACATTTTGCTAACTTTCCACCAACTATAATCCTCATTGGAATCTAATCTTTTCTTGTGATGTTTCAAATCATTTCACTACATTTAATGGGATATGTTTCTTCATCACTATCTGACTGGTAGGAAACATTCTGTCCGATAATTGATTATTGATTTGCTTTTAGATTTTTCTGTAATATTTCGGTTTTTTTCCTCTTAATGTGGCGAATTAAGAGACTTCGGATTGAATTTTTTCCAACTTGCAATACTAAGTACATTAACTTTTTAAAAATACTTGCCTTATAAGGATCTAAGTAATTCGATATATGGAGAGGTCATTTAATTCCACAAACCATAAGCGTTTTTCATTTCTAGTTTTATACCATCTCTTTTTTAAATCTCATCATTTTCATTTGAAGAATGGTTCAAAATGCGTCCTTAGCGTGAGATAATGTATAAATCAACAGAACTGAAGCGCTATTTTTGTTATTTCTTCAATGGTAAAGCTTAATGCAGGTGAATTATTCAATTTCCCTATAAAAAATGTCACTTTGAATACGAACTGTTACAAAATAAAGTTCTTTAAGCAGATACTATTCTTCCATCATATGAATACATCAAACGATTGGAACGTCTTTATAATCATTGATCAAATTATTATAATTATGCTAAATCAGATTTCATCATACACAGTTGATTCAAGTCCCATGTCTCTCATTTAAAGTTCATCCAGATTCACAAACTCAAAATCATATTCAAATCTCGACAACAATATCCGCCGCAACATCCCGCAAGCAAAAGGCGCGATGCAATCTTATAATGTGCGGATGCGTAGACTTCACTACACACACATACACCACACACACACACACCACACACACACACACACACACAAACACACAACACACACAACACCACACACACAACACAACACACACACACACACACACACACACACACACACACACAACACACCACACACACACACCACACACACACACCCACACACACCACACACACAACCACACATCACACACACACACACCACACACCACACACAACCCACACACACTCACACACACCACTATACAACACACAAACACCACCACACACACACACACCACACACACACACACAACCACACACACACACACCACAACACACACACACCACACACACACACACACACACACACACAGCACACACACACCACACACACACACACCACACACACACACACACAACACACACCACACACACACACACACACACACACACACACACACCACACACACTACACACACAACACACACACACACACACAGCACACACACACACACACAACACACACACACACACACACACACCACCACCACAACACACACACACACACACACACACAACACACACACACACACACCAACACCACACACACACACCACACACACACACACACCCACCACACACACAACCACACACCACACCACACACACACACACACCACACACCACATCACACACACACACACACACCACACACACACAACAACACACACACACACACACACACACCACACCCAACACACACACTACACACACACCACACACACCACACACACACACACCACACACCACACACACACAACACACACACACACACACACACACAACACAGACAAACACGTTGAATAGTGGAATCTTAGTTGTCCCCCTATCTGGGTAGTGGGGTACAATTTTTAACACTTTGTAATTGTGAGTAGTGACGTATTATGCAAAATAAGGTACTACACACAATCTCTTCATAATGAACATGGGTTAAAGTATAATATATACATATATATATAATAAATATAATATATAATATATATAGATATATATATTATAATAGTATATATATAATAATTATTATATATAATAGTTTCATTATGTTTACGACTTTTTTTTTTTTATATGCTATTTTGATTAACAATCAATTTAAGTGGTGACGACATGACTAAAAAATATATAGACCTGTATATTTATGACTCTCATTTTTTTTTAATAAAAGAATTACTTAGTATAGGATACTAACAATGAATTAATATTTAACGATTATTAGTATAATATACTAGCAATATATTAAAAAAAAAAAAAAAAAAAAAAAAAAAAAAAATACGGAATCATCAATACCATATATAAGTCATATATTTTTGATTATTCCTCACACTTAAATCATTTAGATCATATTACTAAGAAAATATTGAAAAAAATCAAAACTACAGATCGGGAAAACAACAGCATATAATATTATATAATATATAATAATATAATAATAATAATATAATATAATATATATATATATATATATATTATATATAATATATATAATATTATATATATATATAATAATATATATATATATAAATACATTTGCTGTATAATGATCAAGAAACGAGAGCAAAGATGTGATTAATGGATTGGAAGTTGTTAACAAAGAGATGAGTAATTCCGAGGATTAGTAGAGCAATAATAGTATCCCTTATATAGATAAGAGGATAAAGAAAACTGTATAATTTAGGGAATTAGTTTATGGAGGTTGGCAAGGAAACATATATATATGTTCGAAAAATTGCGTCGGCCGTGACGAAGGGCGTGATATGTGAAGAACAATGTGCATTAAGAAGTGGTAGAATGTGTTGAAAATATCTTTACATTGAAACAATATGATTGAGAAAATAAGGGAAAATAAATTGTATTTAGTATATATATATTTTGCCGACAGGCATAATAAAGATAATAGGAAACCCTATGCAGGTGTTAATGATAGGCTTCTGAGGAACAAAATAGTATACTATAGTGAAATTCGTGGTTTAAGAATAATGGATTAGTGATCAAATAGTAACAGCAAGTGAGCAAGGATGTGTATATCTCCCTTAGTTCATTCAATTTATATGGATGGGTTTACAAAAAAATAGAGATTGGGATGCAGGAATTGTAGAGATATGGAGAAGAAGAGATGTGGGGATGCCCTTCCTATTTATGCGGATATTTGGTCTTTGATGGCGAATTTGAAGAAGTTAAGAGTTTTGCAGAGAGATTGAGGTGTGTAAAGGAGTGTTTAAATAAAAACATTAATAAATAAATATAGTTGGAGTGAGAATTGGAACCAGAGTCGAACTTTTTTGGAATCCAACAATGTCTAGTAAATATTTAATAATAGGGATGGAAAAGTAACGGAATATGCAGAGTGTAGTATGAAAGTTTATGTAAATAGCATGAAAGTGCTGAGTGCATTTAAACTTTGACTTAAAGGACTAGTCTTGAAGTCGGCTAGTTCGCATGGAAGGGTATGTTTTATCTTTTAATGTTATAGTAGTGAGACTATTGTCTGGAATAAGTATGATCAAAGTTAAACGTTCAGATGGACAATCTTAGGGCGTGGTTAGGTTGAAAAGAATTGATAAAAGAGGAATGAATGTGTTAGGAGATGTGTGGTGTGAAGAAGGGTAAATGAGAGAATAAATGAATACGTTGATATGGTTTGGTCATATGGAAAGGCTGAAATAGTCGGTTGGTAAGCAGATGTATAGGTGAGAGGTTATGGGAATCACCGTGGAGATCGAAGGAAAGATGATAGTCAGTTGAAAGAATGTCTAAGTAAGTAGTGGAACGTTAAGAGCAAGAATAAAGATCATAATAAGTAAAGGAGTTTTGTGAGGGAGGTTTGGCCACCTGGCCAAGGCATAACCCTACACTTGAACGATATCCATAGTGAGGGTCCGTCACGTCCCATTGAAGCTCTAAGGGGTTGATCTCTGACAGCGATCGAGTCCTCAACTAATTAGGTATAGGAGGGGGCGTAAGGCTGGGCTTTCTTTCGACTTTCGTCATATTCTACTACTTTTCTTTCCGATGCATGTCACGCACCTACCCCCTTGGGAGGAAGAAGGAAGATATAATAATATAATAATTAATTAAATAATCAATATTAATATATATAGTAATATATATATATAATTAATATAATATATATATATATAATATATAATATATACTATATATATATATATATAATAATATAATATATATATTATATATATAATATATATATAAATATTATATTAATAATATATATATATATATATATAAACATACATATAAATAATATATATATTATATATTATATATATATAATATATTAAATATATATATTATATATATATATATAGATATTATATATTATATATATATATAATATATATTATATATAAATATAGTATGATGAACGACCCCGAAACAAGAAGCAGCATTTACTTGCACCTCCCTTCCTCATATTATTCAAATTTAGAAGATATCCCGATTTCATTTGGCCATGATTTAATTATATATTATATTTTTAAAAATTTTCTATGAACCAATTATAACAACTTGAAATTTTGCATGGTTTATTAAAATTTTTCCAAAATAAAACCATTAAACATTAAAGAAAATTTGAAGTTTATAAATTTTTCCAAATACACAAAATATTAAAAATTAATGAAAAAATTAGACAATAAGTAATGGAAAATGATTGAAGATTAAATGTGTGTCAATTTGGATAAATTATAAATTTGATTATATGATAAATATATATATATATAAATATTATAACTATGTAGATATAAATATATATATATATATACAAATAAATCTATTTTACACTACCTAAAATATATTTTTATGAAGAAGTGGTGTGATGTCAAGTGGAAAGAGAGGTGCAATGAACTAAATTTTAAGTTAAAATAAAGACCGTGGAATTTTGCGATATTGTTTTGCTGATTCATGGGCTCTTAACCGTTAGCGTAGAAATTAGACAATAAGTAATGGAAAATGATTGAAGATTAAATGTTAAACATTACATTATGTTTGCAATCTCCCGCGAGGCTGCTTAGTATATATTATATATATAAAAATACAAACCATATAATAAATGCTTGATATTAATAAATATATCTAATATATATTAATATATAAATATATATAAACATAGATATTAAAAAATTAAATTTTATGTAAACAAAAAAATTTAATTTATAAATTTCTCAAAATTACAAAAAATTTAAACTTCATCAAAAATAGACAATAAGTAATGGGAAATGATTGAAGATTACATCTTAAACATTTACATATGATATCAATCGCCCAACCCTTATATATACTATATATATATATATATATATATAATATATATATATATATTTATATAATAATATATATATATATATAATATAATATATAATATTATATATATAATATATTATATATATATATTTATATATATATATATTATTAAAAAAATAGATTTTAGTAAATAAAGAAAATTTGAAGTTTATAAATTTTCCCAAATACAAAAAAAAATTTAATTAGTGAAAATTAATAGACAATAACGAATGGAAAATGCTTTGAAGAGAAATGTTAAAGCAATACATATGTTTCAATCCCCGTAGCTTTGCTTATATATATATATATATATAATATATATATAAATAATAATATATATATATATATAGTATAATAATAATATATATAAATAATATATATATATAATATAATATATATTAAATATGTATATATATAGATATATAATATATATAATATAATATATATAATAAGTATATATATATATCTTTCCTGCTTTATAAATATTTTAAACAAATAAATCATTGTACAAGTTCGAATCAATCATTGTTTCATTATACAAAACAACCTCTTTTACCTTTAATGTCAACATTCGACAAATAATGGGAAAAATATTGAAATTAATGTTAAAGATGCATATGTTTCAATTCTTCCTGCAGGCTTCTATATTATATAATAGATATATATATATTATAATATATATAATATATATATATATTATTATATTTATAATATAATATATATATATATATATTATATAATATATATATATAATATATATATTATATATATAATATATATATATATTATATATATATTTATATATAAAAGATTCTTTTAATATTACTAAAATTCAAAAGTTTGTTTTTCACAAATCCTTTTAAGAATTTTAGTAACTTTTTCAAAATACAAAAAAAAAATAAAGAAAAAATGAAGGAAATAGTGAAAAAATGAAAATAGTGAAAAAATGAAAATAAACGTGGATAGAAGGTTATGGTTGTGATGAGACACTCGCTCAGTGTAAGTTATGTTAGATGTGGAGCAGCTGACAATTTGCTAGTTTAAATTATTTAGTGTATATTGGATGAAAGGACGGACGAGCAGAGGTAGTAGGAAAGTTTGTCAATGGCATGAAGGCTGTGCAATTAAATCGTTGGTGAATAAAGACTAAGTCTTGAGTGTGCTAGTTTTCTGCATGAGGAATGAATTTAATACCTGTGTTATGTTATGGTAGTGAGACTAATGTCTGGAATAAGAAGTACTAAAGTACAATGTTTCAGATGGACAATCTAGGTGTGCTTAGGTGTGAGAGAAAGAATTAAAAAGAGGTAATAACGTACGATAAGGTGTGTGTGTGGAAGAAAGTAAATGAGAAAAATTTAAAAAGTATTTGAGATGTTTGCATATGAGAAAGATAAAGATATCGGTGGTTATAGCGAATGTATAGTGCGAGTTGTGGAAACCGAACCGGCTGGAGACCGAAGAAAAAGTGAATTAGTCAGTAAACGAATGTTGAAGGAGAGAAATCTGATTTGGTAGAGGCGTAAAGAAAGGTGTAAACAGAGTAATTGGCGCGATTGTGAGGATGTTGTGCCCACCGGGCCAAGATGAACCCTTACCATGGCATCTTACCATATGAGGGTCCATCCTCCCATAACTTTATGGTGATATTCTGAACTGCATGGTCTCCCAACTAATTAATGGTACTGAGGCCGATAAGGCTGGGCTTTCTTTCGACTTTTCATGTTCTTCTACTGCTTTTCTTCCATGCCCGTTCCGCGCACCTTACTCCATTTGGGGAAAATATAAGAAGATGAAGGGAAGAAGAAGAAGAATAAAAAATAAAAAAAAATGAAAAAAATTAAGACAATTAAGTACAAACATTACTAGGTTCAATCTGCTTGCTTAATTTTTTCCCAGCTAAGTTGCAAGAAATCAGGATATTTTTTTCTGAAAAAACTAAATATCGGCTTTCCCAGGAGTTGTTCTATTCAAAATAGTGGAAAAAACTCCTTTCTTAGGATCTCCTGCTGGACTTTAGTCCACACATGTCTTTCAAATTTTAACCTTTTCCTTTTACTGACAGATACATGGTCAATTTCTTTTTCGTTCCCTCGACTTACTTTTTTTGACCTGCCCCTTTTCATTTCATCACTTTCTAGTTCATTTATTTCATTGCTTTCAAGCTGTTCCACGGCTTTATCTTTATCATCATCTTTCACATCAATAACCATTTCCAATTCCAAATTATTGCCTTCATAAAGAGGTTCATTGATATCGAAATCATCTAACGATTTTCCTTTATACTTAGAAATATCACCACTATCGAGAGCAACAAGCATCTTTCCAATCTTAGCAAGCTGGTAAAAATCTTCAGGAAGACGATAAAATTCTCTATGTACGCAGGCGTCGTAACCCATAAAGATTGCTAGCTGATCTAGCTCATTGTATTTCAAGTTTAAGATTTGTGATGTGTTTTCTCAAATTGGTTCCAGTAAGGGTTTTTGGATTTTTTGATCCACACTTTTGGGCAAACTCTCTTAAACAGTCGTGACCTCTGATAGAAGTTTCTGCCCCATCAAAAGGATAAGCAAAAAGATATATGTTGTCTTTATTTACCATAACTTCATCTCTTAAACTTATGGTAAATATAACTGGTACTTTTCTCCCTCGTTTCCCCCTAATTTCGACCCTAGAAAAGTCTTTGAACAGCTCTTTTTCCATGGGAGTCAATGATTTCATCAAATCGGAGTTACTACTTGACCGATCTTTATTCAGGTACGTAGAAAGATGAATTTTCGAAGCTTCACCAGAACGCTTGCGATTAAAAAGTATTAAAAAAGTTAAGCTAAGTTTGGAAAAGTTTTTCCAATTTTCTTTTGTTAGATTCTCTTCAATTTCTACCAAAGTTTATCCATGTTCGACTTTAGATACTTCTGTAGTTTCATGATATCTTCTGCAACTGGCAGAACACTAGGTCTGTTCCATTTTGCTTCTTGCAGTGTTTTTAAGGCGTTTCTTGATACATCATCATTCCAACCTAACTCCATTAGTTTTATAATTGTGTTTGCTTCTCTTTCTTGGGCATTATTGACTTTTTCATATGCTATGCCTAATTTGATCAAAGCTATTTTGTTAATTGCATGGCTACTTGACGTTTTAGTAAAATGTGTTTTCCTTTCCAGTACTTCATCATACCCATCGCTTGGAATGTGCTGACAGGAAATTTTCAGGAGTTAAAAATTCATTAAGATTACTGATGTTCTTGTTTAATTTTCGACCTTCAAACAACAGCCTGCCTATTTCCCGGAGTTTCGTTGAAATAAAATGATGACACTGATCTTGTGAGCAGTGCTTAACATATAATTTCTCTGCATATTTAACTATAAGTGGATCATTCTTAACGAGAAGAGAGATGTCATCAGAATTCATTTTTGAAAATATTTTTTCATTTACAATATTTGAGGTTGTGCTTGTACATGGGAGAAGCAATTCGGCTTCTTTTGTGCAACCTTTAATACGCTCTTGGTTGTTGTTAAAAGGACATTTTTTCAAATGTCTCCACAAATCCTTTTTTTGGAAAAATCCTTTGCAAAATTTACAAGGAACGTATTTGTTGTAAGATACATACCTAGGGGGGAATTTCGATGGTACAGATGTCCCTTTAATACTCTAATATTATGTTCAAAATTTCCAAGGTTTCTAATTTTTTCTAGCAAGATTTTTCTTTGCTTACAGTGTTTTGCTAATGATATTATTTGTTGAATATCATTTTCAGACGAGTGACTTTTTATAATATGTTTTGTTAAATTTGTATAACCACTGAATTTACTTCCTTTTAGGGAACAATAAATGCAGTACTGAATCTTACCATAGACCCTTCTACCTTTGTATGTTCCTGACTGCCTAACATAAATCTTCTTTTTGCTATTCTGTTTATTTTCCTTCTGTGTCTTTTCTCCATCGGAATCTCCTTCGGAAGCTGATGATTCAGTTTCAGGGACAAAATCGCTGTCATCATCCATCATGTAATCAACATTTCTCTTCAGATTTCCTCTAAATTTATATAAAATTAGTAAAAAATAAAAATTAAAAATAGACATTCCACGAAAAGTATATTCAATTGGAGAATGTTAGTATATATATATATAATATATATATATATATATATATATATATATATAATATAAATATATATAAAGATATATAATATATATATAGATATATATATATTATTATGAGGACCGATTCAAAATTGACGTTTCGGTATTTGCGGATCTTAAAGTTAATGAGGATCGGATGGATCCTAAATTAAGATAGGAGTGCGGACGATGTTTACTCTTTGAAGTTTGAATTCAATAATATACTATATATATAATATATATATATAATATAATATATATATATATATAAAAAATAATATAATAATATAATATATAAATATATATATAATATATTATATATATATTATATTGATACAACATATATATATAAATATATAGTATATATAATAAAAATATATTATATTATATATAATATATATATATATATATATATATATTATATTCTTACATCTTACATTCTCTTCCAGTCAGGCTTACGAGCCTCAGTGCCAACCTCCACTCCTCTTCTATCCATCACGATCCAATCCGCCATCAGCTCATCCATTACAGGCATCTGGTTTTCCTCAATGAATCCTCTACTGAATATGTGTGTCTCCCAACACTTTCCCGGTTTACCCCGTCTCATCCCTCCGGTCTTCCACCTCCTGACTTGCAGCTCCCTCTCCTGCATCCTCTCCAGGTTCCCCCCATCTCAGTTCTGCTTGCTCCACTTTATTCATCAGTGGTGACTCAGAGGTTACAATCTTAGGAGTATCACAATGGGGATCAAGGTCTTCATTAAACAGTATTCTACTATCATTATTCTTTTCATATAATCCTGATTAATTGGGTTTTATGTCGAATCTCAAACCGTTCACACCACGCTCTCCCTCACTGTCTCTTTCTCTCTCTTCTCTTTCGTCTTTCCACTCACTTCCTCACAACACTTCATCTCCTTCTGAATACCTATTTTCTCCCTCTGTCATGCTCCCATGTTCCACCGCCAACAACATATCGCAGTCGAACCACTCCCTCGTATTGCTCGCTCACCTCTTTTTCATATATTTATACTCAAGGAATATACTCTCCTTACATCCTGCCATTTACCTCAATCCTACTCTTAATTCCTTTCACACTTCCCTTCTCTTCCAAGTGCTCCCTAATATTTATAATCATCCACATTGTTACTCTCCTCTACCGTCTACCTCACTATCAACTCTCTCCCTGCTTTCATACCATTATTTCTTTTCTCCACAGTTCATTATTCAATCCGTTTCTTCTCACTTTCTGCGAACACATCACCACCATAGCTCAACCTCTCCACATCTTCACTTCCCAACACCCAAATTCAATCTGCATAACCATATGCCCCATCGAACCTTCTAAACTCTCTTTTACACCTCTATGACTGTGTCCAAATACGCTGAATAATCAGTATCCACAGCACCACCCGCCTTACTCCAGTTTTACCTTAAACATTCTCTTTTATATCCCGTTCTACCTATACTTATACTATCACTATGACTTCTACCGCCTTTATCAGGTCGCCTCCAAACTCATAATCCCTCTCAAACCTCCAAGCCTCACTGAGAACAGAATCAAATGCTTTCTTCAGTCTAGGAAGGCGATATATGCCTTCTTATTGTACCCATGTCTTTCCTGTATCATTCTTAATGCAAACATTAAATCAAAACTTCTACCACCTCTTACCCATACTGCTTTCACCCCAATCTGACTCTATTTTGATCTTAATTGCTTCTAATATTCCTTTCATATAACTCCATTGTAATCCATGTAGTGAATCCTCTATAATTTTTACAATTCCTGCGTCCCCCCTACCTTTATAAATGGAACATTATACCTCCCCAACTTCCGGCACTCTACTCTCCACCCGACACCTGTTCAGAAATCTCAGCATCAAGCTTCAGCCCCTCTCCTCCCTCCCTCACAACTTAATATTTATCCCATCCTCACAAGTTTTTCCGCTCTTAATTTTCTTAACGCCATTCCTCCTCCGTTATTACCTCCCCCTCTTCTCCCTCCACGTTTTTCTCCTCCTCCTCCTCTCCGATCTGCACTTCCACATTCAACAACTAATCAATAGTACTCATATCCACCTTGTTTGTCCTACCGGCTTAACAATGTTTCTCATTTTGTCTTTATATTACATACTCTGCTCTTCGCTCCTCTACGCTCTTGCCAATCTAAAAATCTCTCTTCTCCGTCAATCATCCATCAGTCCTTCTCTAGCTTCTAACCACCTGCCTCATTTGCCCTCCTCTCACATCTCTCCACTTCATTTCTTCCTTCACGTACACCTTCTAGATTTTTAAAAATAATCATTATAAATATAATAATATATATATATAATATATATATAATATTATTATATAGTATTATATAATATATATAATATATATATATATAATATATATATTAATTTACATAAATAAAGTTATATATACAAAAAATAAATTAAAATTACAATTATTTCCATAAACTCCCATGATAAAAAGATGACAAATAATATTAATTTATATGCATTAATCAAATGTAGAAAAACCATTCCTCAACTATCCTCATTTAAAAGAGGATGCGGATTCATCCGTTAAGTAAGATTGGCGATCGGAGGTCAATTCAAGACGGATGTTCCGCAAATGCGATTGCGGATGTCAGTCCATCACTTAATAATAAATAATAATAAGAATATAGATTTATATAATTATATTATAAGATAGAGATTAATGATATTAAGAGAATAATATAGATTCAAAAACACATTCAACCCCACCTTCTTGCGTCACCAGAAGGGTGGAAGGGGCCAACAGGCACTTAAAGACAGAAAAGTGGGTAAGAATGAGACCGCAAGTGCGAAAAGAAGCCCAGCCGTACTTCGACCGCCCCATGTACTTCCTTTGTAGGGAAGAACGCGGGCGCAGCAGAAGCACCTTAGACGCGCTCAAGACCCTAAGACCCGCGCTGAGGCAGCCTTGCAATGTGGGTCAGCGCTGCCAAGTGGCCACAACCAGACTCCCTTCACCAAAACCCCATGGGCATGGCTAGATCAGCACCCGGTCGCCGCGGCCATAACTCACATCTTCTCGCTGTTCATGCAGACCGATACTGACCACGGGTACCCGAGCTCCTTAACGGGAGTCCCAGCACACGCACCAGGTACCATCCGTCAACCAACCGACTTATCGCCACCGTACATAGACCAAACCAGGGCAAGGACTTTTCTCATTTAGCGCAACCCCTTGCATCACGACCACCACAACGCCCGAAGGCGTATCCCATTGATGCAAGCTTCCAACACCGAACACGCCCGAAGAGGAGCGAACATCATACCTGAGATCTAACGTAGGTCAGACCAGAGTTCGACTACGTAACAGTAACACAGAACAGCATACCGGCTCAATGCGAAAACCCTTAGCGCACGCAAACGATGCCCGTGATCAGCCACCAACGATTAAGTGCAGCACCCCCTCCTACCAGCCAACTGCCGACTACACTCGGCCAGCAGCCGTCCCGCGCAGCTAACACATAGCCTAAAGGGTGTGAAAGCAACAGGCAAGGCAGGGCACAAGTCGCAGAAACCAAAGTGGAACCAGGGAAGATAACCACACTCGCGCCGGCGAGGTGTTAACGAAGAGAGGCCAAATAAGAGTAATGAGGGAAAGAAGGCAAGAGAGACGAAAAAGAGCTCGGAAACAGGCGAAAGTAAGTAGAGGGGAAAATTATGAGGCAAACAGGGCAACGTGAGCATTCAAGGGGAGACCAAGATCCAAACAAATACAAGAAGTATGGAGAAAAAAGCAAAGTGGAGGCAGGGTAATGGCAAAGAGAGGAGAGAGAACCAGAAAGAAGGATAGGGGTGGAGCTAAAAGACGACGGAAGCCAAGGCGGGGTTTTAGGATTTATAGGTAGGAAGAGCATGGGGGGAACCATTAACGTAGTAGAAGGCATGGCGAGGGGGAGTCAGAGAAGATCAGTAGCTGACTTAACGAAATGGGTGGAGTGGAGGACAACAAAGACAATGCCCGAGGGCGGGGAGGGCAGGAGCATGTGGGGAGGGATCGGGACAGTCGCGATACCCATGTCGGGGTACGCCTATAGGCGGTAAGGCTAATGCTAGATGGAATAAGGGGAAATGCCTGCATAACAAAAAGGCCAGTGGAATTCGCAGAGGAACAGAGAACAGTCCGATCATGACTAGGAAACTGCAGGTCAGCTAGTCATAACACGATGGGGGATGACCAAAAGGTCAATGTGGAAAAAGGCCTAGGGTGCGTCCATGATAGAACCGTATAACAGAGAGTTTGGCGATACTGAGGACACGTACGTTCAACCGGCCAGTTTAAGCAGAAGAACTGTAAAAATCAAAATGATCAGTTGTGGAATTGCCACAGCTTGGCTGAAGCGCAACGTGAGCCAATCAAGAATAAACAAGGGGAATAGCACATTAAGACGGAAAAGGAATTGAAGGAAAAACCGCGGCAAGTTAAAAAACAACACAGGTAATGGCGTGGAGGCAGTGAGATGTCCTCAAAAGACGTCTTTACAACGGGCCGCAGGACAAGAAACTATAAGCGAGATAGAGTCAGAATAATATATAGGTAAGTAGTCAGTCTAGTAGTGGATTGCTTATTAGGACGTTGCTCTAGGACAAACAGCATTACTGAACTCGGAACATCCGGAGATACAGCGGCAATCATACGAATGAGGATTTTAAGACAAAGCAGGCAGGAACAAGATGAGGAAGTTTCAGAGGACAGGAGATAAAAAGAATCCAGACAGGAAACTGATACAATAGACATGGGTCTTCGCAGAACAAAGGCAGGCAATGAAACAGAAAGAAGTCTGAAAAAAAAAATGTCTGTTTAATGAAACGTGCTTGATGATATCCGGACATTGGAGGGATGCTTGTCTACTAAGAGAACGAATAGAAGAATGGGGAAACAAAAGGGAGAAAAACAGGGCAACTTCGGGGAAACGAGGTTAGCTCCGTCGGCCCGGGAACGAACCGTAACGAGCGCGAAACCCTCAACCTAAACCAGTCGTTTGGAAACCAGACCCGAGGCTATCTGAAGAGTTATGTAACATTGGGATTGCCCAGAGGCGAAGAAATCATAAGCAGGAAACCTGAGGTTATTGGGATAGCCTATACCAACAAACGGTACCTAAGATGGAAGAAGGAGACAAAACAGTGGAATACTAAACTGGAAATATAACCATTTGCCATAAGTAGGATTTCTAGTTGCAAAGGGTAAGCAACGGATTAACATAACACCTTTATTAAAATTTATTGTGAATTAAAATAATGTAGGAAAATGCGAGAAATACATTACTGATTCAGGATCTCAGTATTGTATCCTAGGACAAGAACAGTTCAGAAGGATCCAACCCAAAAGTTTAAAACAAAAGTTGATGAGGACTACGAAAGGGAGAAAGTGGGAGAGATCCGGTTACATTAGTTGGTTCAGATAAGTTAGAATCCCCGCGCAAACAGGTTAAAAGAATATTAAGAATTCTATCGAGACGGGATACATTATGGTTTGGTCAGACTTTACATTGTAGATGAAGGATAGAAAGGCTAAAGGAAGGTACCAATTTTAGAAAAGCCATTTATGATTCAGAACAAATCAAAAAATTGATGTAAAGGATAGTTATTTCACAAGGTGATGGAGAACATCAACACAAAGGAAAAGGTTCATTTTACGGAAAGGTTCTGGGATGAACATCCTTAGCAGTATATAACCAAGAAGAAGTTACAATTACAACAAAAACGATTGATTCAGGTGTGAAAGGCAGGTTGGAACTTCAAAACAGATTAAGCCTAGAGAAGGAAGATATTACGATATCAAACCAGAAGAACTACTGGTCGAAGGCGAAGAAAACAATCGAAGAGGATACAACAAACGGTTTAAAATAGTACCAGTGTTGATGAAATGGAACACAAAAGAAGGAAATATATTGATCAGAAAACTTATACCAGGACATTTAAGATTAGGAAAAAGAGAAAAAATAGGAATGGCCTATTTAGTATTAGATGAAGATGACCTGCAGAAATATGAAAACAGAGGATATGCAGTAAATACGATGGTACGAGAAACAAGAAAACTAGGAATCATTGAGGAAGAATGGACGAAGGAAAAATTAGAAAGGGAAATTACACTTATGGAAGAACTGACACAGGAACAGCAAAAGAAAATAATAGAAGTCCTGTATAGGCAAAACGGAGTGTTTAGCAAAAGTGATTCAGATATAACTGTAACATCTATGACACCATATAGGATTCGGTTACACGATTACACCCCCATCTATCAAAAGGCAAGGAGATTCGATCAAAGGACAAACGAAGAAATCGAAAATCAGGTTCAAGAGTTGTGTCTGAAAGATATTGTGGAGCCATGTGCTGCTGAATGGAGCTCTCCAGTGGTACCCGTCAGGAAGAAGGATGAAACACTTCGTCTGTGCATAGACTATAGACGCTTAAATAAGGTAACAGAGGCAGATAGGTTTCCAATGGCTAATATCACGGAAACAATCTTTTTATGCCATGGGGTGAAATATTATACTTGCCTAGACTTAGTAAAAGAATACTACCAAATGCAGTTGAAAGAGTATAGTAAGGACTTTACAGCATTTTCTACAGTTAGTGGGCAGTACAGATTTAAAAGGCTGAGCTTCGGATTAAAAAATGGACCAGCAGCATTTCAGAGAGAGATGCAGAGGATACTGACAGGATTCAGCCGGGACAAAGTAGTGGTATATGTAGCGAATGTCCTCTTGATATCAAAGGAATTTGAAGAACATCTGCTACTGATTGAACAGGTTCTACAACGGTTTTCTGAAACAAACGTTAAGATTAAAATCAGCAAGTGTAGCTGGGTCCAAAAGGAAGTTACATTTTTAGGACAGATCCTCAGCAGGACTGGAAAAAGAGAACTTCCAGAATTCATGGACCAGGTGGATAAATGGGAAAGACCAAATAATGTGGGAGAACTAAGACGGTACCTAGGAATAATAAACTTCCAGCGTAAGTTTATTCAAAACTGTTCCGGAGTGGCAGTACTTCTTAGTTCTTTAACAGGAGGAAAAAGGAAGGACAAAATCGAATGGACAGATGAAAGGATTCGGGCCTTTGAAGGCTTAAAAGGATTAATGAAAGAGTCAGTAGAACTGGCGTTTTAAGATTTCACAGAAGGCGGTCCAAAATTAGAACTCTATGTAGACGCAAGTGGATTCGGCATGAGTGCAGGTCTATGTCAGGAACAGGAAGGAGAAAGAAGAGTAATAGCATACAACTCTCACTAATTCAATGCATGTGAAAGGAGAACATCCACCATAGAAAGGGAGCTACTAGCTATTAGATGGGGAATCAAGAGCTTCCGCCCTTTTTTGTTGGGTCAAGATTTTGTACTATTCACAGACCACGGACCACTGGTGTATCTTCATACAATGAAGCTAGTAGATAGTAAGTTAGCTCGTGTCCTGGACGACTTAAATGAATAGAGCTTCCAAATTCAATACTATCCAGGGAAAGACAACGTCTTTGCAGACACATGGTTCCGTTGCAAAAGGAAACCAGAAGAGGAAGTCAATACTATAAATCCAGAGGCCCTACCAAAGGGATTAGAAATAATAAGGTTAGTGCCAGGAGGCGCGGATTCCTTGTTTTCAAGCTTAGAGGAAATCTTGAAAAGGGAACGACTACAGAAGAAGGACCACCAGGAATTGAGGAAGTTCTTATTAGAGGCTTTACTAAATAATAGGAAGCTGTATGGGTTGGATAAGAGACCCAAATCTTTGAAATGTTTAAAAACCAGCAGCATCCCAGGAGGAGAGCCAATTCCGGAGGTATTACTAACAGCCAGTAACGAGTTTAACCTAAGGATTTGGCTACATCACGGGATTTGCTGTTCAGTTATTTTTATGGGACCTAAAGCAAGGAAACGTGAAGGCTTAAAGGACATCCACATACAAGTATTAGGAGGGTCCCATTTTAACCCATTAAAGGATAATGGTACATTCGATGCAAACAAGGATGACACCATAATAGATGAACTGGCAGTTGAGGAACAAAAAGTACCATCTGAGGAGTAAAATGAAGAATACCTGGACAGTGAAGAAAGTGAGGAAGATAATTTATTACAAAACCCACCAGAGGAAGGATTAGGAGTAAACCTACTAATGAAGGAAAGAGGACACCGATCTCGGTTAAGGTGCAACCATAAGATAACAGGAGTTGCATGGCAGGACATTTCTATTGGTGAAATCTCTAGGTGTGCTTTTTTGGATACAGGATCAGTTATCAGCTTGGTTCAGAAAACAGTTGTCAAGGACTTAGAACCATTTAGGCATATTTTAAGGAAATCGAAGGTGGATATCACATTAAACGGAATTACCAAGAAAATTGTTGAATGTACAACTGCGGTAGCTATAAGGATAGACACACGCTACCGTAAGACAGTATTGTCTTTGGTAGTCGTTAAGGATGTGTTCATTCCAGCATGCTTTCTTCTTAGAATGAATTACCTAGTAGAAACAGAAGCAATTTTGGACTTTAAGAAAGGCATCATCGCACATGGGGATGATGAAGATCAGGTTAGTGATGGTTTTCTTATTGGTGTATATATCGTAATAGAGAATGATAATGATAGGGTTAACAATATAATAACATTCAAGGAAATAATTACATTGCAGAAAAGGTCCAAAGTGATAAAAAAATTAAAGGAGAAGATTAGGAAT
>JABUQX010101820.1:25000-45000 GCA_015478945.1 Trachelipus rathkii
TATTATTATTATTATTATTATTATTATTATTATTATTATTATTATTATTATTATTATTATTATTATTTTATGAAACAGTAGTTGTGGGTAATAAATTTTGTTCGGTGTATTTTTTAAAAGGAATGCGGGACTAATTTGGAAAGACCAAGGATACAAATAAATTTGGAGACGAAGGCTACAACTAAATTTGGAGACCGAGGTTAAGACCAGAGTTAAAGGCTAAGGCTGAAACCAAATTTGGAGACTTAAGGCTAATTGAGTTACGAACTAGAACCGAACAAAAGGGTGTACCAAGGTTACGAGTCATTTTGGGAAAAATCATTCTCATTGACGCACGAAGTTTAGGGCTTCAGGAATTCTTGATACGTCAGGCTGACTCGTACACTTAGTACTCTTTTAAGGATACAACCCACTGACTGCTCTAGTAAGGTCAGAGTTAGGTCATAAAATCACGTGATCATCCAAAAAAGTAAAAGGACGTCCTTCTGGAAATTAACGTCAGAGTGGACAACGGTGTTTTCTAAGGAACTATTACTCCAGTATAAATTTAGAAGTTGACTAAATTTATATAATAATGGAAATTTTGTCTTATATTGTTGATTTCACATTTTGATATATAACTTAGTAATAGATTAGTAATAGGTTTAATTATAAGATTTGATATACTCAGTAATAGGTAGTTAGGTTTAATAAAGGAAACACTTATTTATTCATGCTTATTTATTATATATAAAAAAAGTCAAACTATTTGTGTCTTTTCAACCCCTTTGGTCTCTTGTTTCACCGTTCCAGGAAAGCCTTTCAAAGAACGAACCCTACCTCCCGCTAAAAGGTTATATCAAAATAAACGAGTCAATCAACATCCATTTCACAGGGTGCTCTATAGATCGGCATTCATTTCACGTGGTAGCTCGTATTGGCGTTTCAATAGTATATGATGATAGTATATTATATTTTAATTATTATATATATATATATATATATATATATAATATATATATAATATATAATTATATATAGTTAACCTCCAGATTAGCTGTCCCCTGTAATTGTAAAAAACTATGATATATATTAAAAATCTCAGAATACATTTTGAAAAAATCAGAATTTTGGTTAATGAGGAAAATGAAAGAAGAAATAAAATAAAGTGGCGATAAAAAAAAGTAATAATAATAATAAATAGGTTTCATGCACGATAATTTCTCTCGTTTCCCCAAATTTTCGCGTTTTCCCCAGTCATGAGTTCCCCAATAATTTTCTTTTCAATGTTAATGGTAAATTTAATCATGTTGCGCACACCACATCCACAACACACACATACACAACACACAACACACACACCACACATTTCACACACACACACACACCTACACTCTATGATAGATAGATGTTCTAGAGGCGAAACTTTACTTTTTTTTGGTGACCTGACCTGACTGATCTAACCTATATGCAATTTTAAATTTTTAATTTTATTTAAACTTAATGTTTTAATTTTTTAATTTTTAATTTTGACATTATTTTTAGTTTCCTCCCTAAAGTCATTGAAAAGATACTAAGAAAACGTTTTATTTTTATGTAATCATGTTTAAATCAAGTTTGGAAACGTATGATTATACATTTTTTGGTTATTTATTAAAATTAATAATTATTATTTTTTTTTTTTGGTCTTTTTTTACAAACACGCTGAATTCGAAAATGTAAGTCATTTTTTATGTAGATATAGTGTTTTTTTTAGATACAGGGGGCACCTAAATCTGGGAGAAACTGGCCATATATATTAATATATAATTATATATATATAATATATAATATTATAGTATATATATATATATATATATATATATATATATATAATATATATATCTCTATATATATATATATATATATTCCAGTAAAATGGGGGAAAACCAGTCAAAAATCGGCCGTTTTTTTTTTTTTAATGAATCATGAAAAATCGAAATTTAATTTATATCTATGACTGTAATAGTTTTCTCACAATTTAGAGTTTCCTTAAATGTTTTAGAATGAATGAAAATAATAAAAATCTCGAAATGAATATTTAAAAAAATTTTGAAAAATTCCATTTTCAAAAAATTGAATTCCGGAAAAACCGGTCAGTGGTCGTCGGAAAAGCTGGTCATTAAAATATTAATTTCTTTGGTGCTTGTCCCAAACTAATTATAATTATAATTTTAAATGTTATAGAGTCTAATAATATTATAGAATTAATTTGGATTGAAAAACATGACTCTAAGTTAAATTTTATTAACATTTGCTTTCGTTAATTTTTTAAAAAAGTTTTAAGTTTGTTTTAATTTTTTTATGCTAAATAAGCATTGAAAAAAAAAAGAATTATGACAAAATTTTTTAATAATTTTCTAATAATAATAATAATATTTCAAACTTTTAACAAAATTGGCACTTTAATATCATACGATAGCCTAATGTACGCACAATTTCACGGATCTTTTTGCAGAAAAATTTTGCACATATTTTACACATTTTAGGGTAATGAAAAGCCCTTTAATAAGTTTTAATAATAATACTTGCACTTTTTAACAAAATAGGCCTTTTTTTTTTTTTTTTATTTTTTTTTTTTATAGAGTATTGTACGCACATTCCACGTGAAAGCTTTTTTTTTTTATCGCTACACTATTTACAAAATAAACAATGAAACATTAAACAAAATGTCTTTAAATAAGTAACATTAACCCATTGAACAAAATATTATTGAAAACTAAAAAAAAAATTGGACATTTTTTTTACAAGCTTATACTGACCGGTTTTTCCCCGATGCCCGACCGGTTTTCCCCCGAAATTGAAAAAACTTAATAACTTTAAAAATAAGCTTATATTTTAAATTTTACATGGAAAATGTTAAAAATAGACTCCAATGCATCTAACTCAAAATTCTGATATCTTAATTCTCCGAGATCACGAAGGTCTAGAATTTTTTTTTTGCAAAAAAAAATAAAAAATTTTTACCAACTTTGGGAAATTTTTTTTGACTAGTAGGTGTAAGTTATTTACTTAAATTTTTATATATGGTTAAAATATAATCTATTTGTGCTACTTAAAAACCTTTCTCTAATTGATTAATTTTTTTAATTTAACAAATATTAAACAATTTATTAAACTGACTCGTTTTTCCCCCTCCGTGACGTTTTCCCACCATTTACGGTAAATATCTATATTATATATATTATATAGTATATGAATATATAATATAATATATACTTATATATATATATAGTATATATATATATATATAATATATATATATCCCGGTATAATGCTTTCGAGCGGAATGACGGTGTGACTTGGACCACTTTAGGAATAACTTCGTCTCCCCACTTTTCCTAATACACTTTTTTGGAAATTTTTTTTTCAAATGAAAATCAAGGCCCTATAGTGGTCATGAAGGCGCACAAAAAATATAATGTAATCTAATAATCATAGTTTATTAACGTTAAATAACAAGCTCATTTAGTACTTACCTTGAAGGGTGAATCAGACCACCATTCTTGGGGGAATTGGGCCATCTTTTTAAATTCTCTTTTATGTATAAATTCAAATTAATTATTTTAATTTTACTTAAATTTTAATAATTGTTATTATATTAAAATTAGTACTAAGTAATTAAAATTTCAATAATGAATAAATAAAATAAGAATCAAAATGGTGGTGCCCAAATCACCCCATTCGTTGGGACAAATTTTTGACCTTTTTTTGAATTCACTATTTTCTATATAAATTTAATTTTTTATTTTAATTTTTACTTAATATATAAGTAACTGTTTATTATATTTAAATTGGCTATATGTAATAAAAATGTCAATAATAATAGACTACATAAAATAAGTATAACAATGTGGCCCAATTCACCGCATCATAATTTTTATGGGGGGGGAAGTGAATCGGCCAAGTTAGGCCCCAGCGATTTAACCATATGCACTGTTGGAACAATAAAAATTTACTTTGCCAGGTTAAAGCTAACATACTCAACTGTATACACTGAAAAAATAATCAAAATCTGTCCATAACTTTTCATTTTATAACAAAGTTAAAAAAAACTCGCATTTTTCAAAAGTGAAATTCTATTTTAAGGACATTTTAAACACTAATTTATTATATTTTTTAAAAATATAAAAACTCTCTAGAATTAAAGATAATCTAAATAAAATTTGTAGTACTACCGCCTGGCTATTTAATGAGCAAAAAACAAAAAAACAAAAAAACAAAAAATTTTTATTTAGTCACCCAGCCCGACAGACTGCCGGATATCCGGTTAACTTCCAGCCGGATATCCGGTATCCGGCTAATTCGCTATCCGCCATCCCTAATATATATATATATATATATATTATATATATATATATATAATATATATATATTATAATATATATATATATATATATATATATATATATATATATATATATATAGTATCTATATAAGTATATATATTATATATATATATATATATAATATATATATATAATATATATATATTATCTCTTCTCTTCCTGGTATTTCTGAAATTATTTCTCCTCTTCTTTCCTTTCTCAAAGGTGCACCATACTCTCAACGCAGAGTAAAATGGAATACTGAGGCTGAAGAAGCCTTTAATATGGCCAAATTGGCCCTCAAGAATGCTATACCTTTGGGTTTTCCTTCTAATAATGCTCAAATATCTGTTTTCACTGATGCTAGTCAGACAGCCTTGGCAGGTGTAGTAGTTTCTACAGAAAATAAAAAAAAACTTCTACTGGGATTTTACAGTATAGATTGAATCCTACTGAAATTGGTTACAGTATATATAGCAAGGAACTCCTTGCCTTGGTTAAAACAATTAAGAAATTTACCCATATAGTAGAAGCAAGAAAGGTAGATGTGTTTTGTGACAATCTTTCAGTCACACAGTCACTTAAAAAAGAGACTAATGCTAATCACTTGCTAGCAAGGGAGCAGCGATACCTAACTTTCTTGTCTGAGTATGATTTGACTGTACATCATATTAAATCCGAAGAAAATATTCTTGCAGATTTTCTGAGTAGAAATCCAGCTCAGAGAACCACTGAATGGCCATCGAATTTGCCCACTACTTCCACTTCTGCAGAAAAAGTAGAAATAGATTCAGCAACAAGCTCTTCTCTTCAAATTGGAGATCAGATATCAGAAGCAGAAGTCATTCCAGAAGTATCCTGTGATGAAGTCTTGGTGTCACCAGATTTTCTACCCCAGCAGAATTCTTCAACAGAGAATGACGGTTATGCTCTTGCATCAATTTTCAATATTTCCACCAATGAAGTATTTAAGCTTTTTCAGTATAAGATTGACTACAAAGAACTGCAAGCAGCACAAGAAATGGTGTACAACTCAGATATATATTAAAATAACACAAGAATAATACGGTCTTAAAGCCTTACAAAAGCCTCTATTATTATATGGAATGACTTGGTCTCCACTAGTCGTTGATGATCCTATTCCACTTTCACACCACCACATGTCTTTTTGTTCCAGAATCCTTTATTCTTCCTGTCATTTCTTATTCTCACTGCATTTGGTGTTAAGAAACTCTGGCATCCCTTAGAAAGGCACCTTGCATGGAAAAATGTGCAAAGATATGTAAATCAATTTGTACAAAATTGTGATGCATGTGAAAGGTCTAAATTTTTCGCAAAATAAGCCCTCCATATGAATCTTATAGGCCAGTATTGGCCAAATTTCAAGTAGTCCATATTGACATTCTTAAAATGCCTCAATGCAAAAGCTATAAGTACCTTTTAACATTGATTGATAGGTTCTCCCGTTATCTCTTTGCTTTCTCTTTGAAAAACATAGAAACCTCTGCCATAGTGGAGGTAATTACTAGAGAATTTCTACCCATAGCTGGAGTAGTAGAAACTTACGTTTCTGATAGAGGAACACAGTTTACGTTGGACTTATTCAAGAGTGTGTGTGAGGAGTTAGGATCCCGGCATAACTTTACCTCCGCCTATACCCCACAAAGCCACATGTGCCTTCATCGAAAAATCCGCATAGAACATTGTTGAGATCATTGCGAGCCATGCTGTCGGATAAGTTTGAAGATGTGAAGTAATATTGGCTAGATCTTCTCCCCATTGTGCTATTGTGTCTGCGCACTGCCCCATTGAATTCAGAAGGAATCACCCCTGCCATCTTAATGATGGGCCAAAATCCAACTCTCCCTGGAGCATTAATAGATCAGCTGGAGTCCTCCTTCCCCCTGTCCATGAAAACTTACACTGAAAAACTAAAATTATTCTTAGGACTCCCTCTGTCTCCAGAATTTATACTGCCAAGAACCCCAAAATATGTGTCAAATAGTCTGCAAGATGCAAAATTTGTATTAGTTAAAAAACAGCAGTATGGCAGAAACAAACTAGAACCCATATATCATGGCCCCTATCCCATAGTAAAGTTATCTGGAAATAATGTGTACATAAATAAGAATAATCAAGTACAATGTGAAAACTTAATAAATGTAAAGCCATATTTTATATTAAATAATGAATGTGAAGAGCTTAGATGATTTATAAACAAAAATTAGTTTGGTCCTTACTAACGTTTATTATATTCTAGTGCCCAGAATATCTCTGTGATAAGTGGATATAAAGGTGAAACTTTTCATGTACACATGTTGATACTTTTTAGGTATAGTCTCATTTTGTTAGATTTAAGTTTCTTCTACTACTTGAATTTTCACTTAATCTTCTCTATTCATCTAAATTAAGTACTTTAGAAGTGGCTGGGTGTTCAGGTGTGAACTCCAAGTAAACTTGGAAATTCACCCTCCAAAAGTCACCACATGCAACAAATTGATTCATTAATAATTTGTCTATAAAATAATTTTGTATAATTGATGTGAATACTTCGTAATAATTACGAATAAATGGCGCGAATTGCCATAATTGTAAAGTTGTTAACGGTTGGCAAATTGCCCCTCAAAAAATTACCCATGTCAATGTTTTGGTTTTATTTTTTTTGTAGCCCGCGAATTTTGTAGTAGATATAAAACAATCGCTAGCGCACGACGCTTTATAAACTTTGTAAATAATTAAATCACTAAATAAAACCTAATACGAAAAATATCTTTGTTATGCCCGTGAAATAAAATAAGAAGAAAATAATATAAAAATAAAGTTTAAGTGAAAGAAAATCTATACTTTTCGTTGGTAAGGCTTAGACCCCAGACTAAGTCCTTCCATATATATATATATATATATATATATATATATATTTTAGACATATTTATATATAATATAAATTATATATATATATATATATATATATATATATATATATATATATATATATATATATATATATATATATATATATATATATATATATACCGTATAGTATATATATATATTATTATATATAATATACTTATATATATATATAATATATATATATATATATATATGATATATATACCGTAAGACGGGGCAATTCGGTCACATTGGGGCAATTCGGTCTACGTGGGCAATTCAGTCCAGTGGCTCAAAATAGCCTATACAATGTAAAATATATCTTTAAGTTTAAAATAAATGTATTTTTTTTTTTTTTTTTTAATGTCCTCTTAGGTATTAATTTTTTTATGAAACCCTTTAATTTAAGTCCATTAATTTTGTGATTGTTTTCTTTGTCTGAGCAGTATAAAATCGGGTAAATTTTAGGCTTATTGCTAAGAATCATACAAGTCAAAATAATTGTACTCCATTATTGGTACCTCAAAGATAAAGTACTTAAAAAGTTCATAACCTTAATGCAATCGTTTGAGTCATTCAGGCAAGAGATAAATTTGTTTTATTATAAAATTGTAACATGGGCAATTCGGTCCAGGTTTAAAAATTTGCGTGGGGCAAATTCAGTCCACAATTGAATATCTTCATTAATTAAATTTTTTAATACTCTTTTACAAAAAAGATGTCCGAAAAATATAAATGTTTTTAAATAATTTTTACACTTTTACAGCAATATAGGTAGGTAAATTTTTCAACTTAGGCCTAATTAACCTATACAAATTTTTTTCAGCAAGATGGTTCACACTTACGCAAAAGTAACACGGCAGGATACAAAGGGATACTCTGATGATGATGTTGCTAGACCCTTAAGCAGTTTTCGTTCTTGCATTGGTTCTTATAACGAAACGTAATATGCCTAAAAATCGCTCGAGTTGGGCATTTCGTTTTTGTTCAAAGCTGTTTGGCGTTCATTTTTTGTCAAATACAGCGCAAAATCGTAAAAGAAACGCTCAACAAACGTAAAGAATTTACAATTTTATATGAAAATAAAAAAAGAACTGCAACCGGACAGATTTTATAACACTAATTTGGTTTATGTCTATTTTCGCAAAGTGGTACTAAGAAAAGCGCTCACAAACGTAATAGAATTTCCTTAATTCTTGTGTATATATAGAAATACATAAAAGAATTAAGGAATTCCTTACGTTTTTGGTGACATTTTTTTAACGATTTTGCGTTTGACAAAAACGAACGCAAAACTCGACTTTATTAGTTTTCAAACCCAATTTCTTAAAATAATATTGTAATCCCATTATGTTTATAAAAGAGACCCTAAAACGCTTGAGCCTTGCGTTCATATTTTATCCAAAACAGCATTTGCGTTCATTTTTGTCAAACATCGCAAAAATCGTAAAAAAAATGCTCACGCAACACGTAAGAATTTCCTAATTCTGTATTAATACAGCCATAAAAAAGAAATAAGAACCTTACAGAATTAAGGAAAATTCCTTACGTTAGCGAGCCTTTTTTTAAAGATTTGCAGTTTGACAAACACGAACGCAAAACCCGAACATTTTATTACGTTTTCCAAATCAATTTCTTAAAATAATATTGGTAATACCATTATGTTTAAAAATGAAAACTGACTATCATAATTTATTAAATAAAAACACTTTAAATTGAGGATTCTTAGGGATGTGAAAAATTGAAGTGGACCGAATTGCCCCGCCCCCAAAATCGTGGGCAATTCGGTCCACGTTACTTATCGGCTTCTTAACATAAGTCCTCTATATTAATCTATACAAATACAATTATACTAATTTTACTCCTAAAGGATAACATTTAACATATAAAAAAAAAATTTAGAAAAAAAATAAAATAAAGTCTCCATAAACCTTAGCATTTTGAGTACCCCTGATTTGGACCGAATTGCCCGCGTTTTTACCGGTATATATATATATATATATATATATATATATATATTAATTATATATATATATATATATATTTATATATATATATATATATATTATATATATATATTATATATATATAATATATATTTATAAATATATATCTATATATATATAATATCGTATATATATAATAATATATATATAAATATTATATATATATGATATATATATATATATATATTATATATAATATATATATATATACGCGTATAATCATATATTACTGTAAACATTGACATAGCTTTGAAAGTAGGGAAACATTGGAACAGAATCGACCCCTTACCTGTTTTCATGTTAATAACTCTACAAAGTTATTTTGGTGTAGAATGGTGATTTTTTTTTTTATTTTGGAATGTTAAAGGATAGCGTTTCATGTTTATCTAAGTAAAAGCACTTGCCTTTAAATTTAGGTTTTATCTGGAAAAATGCAAAAAAAAAATTTTTTGGCCCAAAAATGCTTCGCCCAAAAAAGTCCCCCCCCCCCCATTGGGGCAGAGGAATTTTCCAAATGAATCAAAAATTCGGTCAGTTTTGTCCCTTATGTATCAGGATGAATAAAAAACTAATAGCGAAAAAAAAAATTTTTTTGGTTTCAAAGTTACTAAGTGTTAAAATAGGGGTGGGTAATTTTGAACAGCACGTTGTGTAACATTGAACGCTCTATAAGTGATTCAAAAGTAATGGAATTTGATATAAAAAGTAAAGAAATTATTATTTATTTATTGTTTTTATTATTTTTATTATTTAATATTTATTTAATTAACCCAACCCTTTTGAATGTAAGTTTCTTCAATGCCTCCTGAAAACTCACCATGGAAAATATGATTCAGGATACAAGCAGAAATACCCCAACAACATCTCAGTTCATAAAAGTATATTTCCACAGATGCTGTCCAACCTCTGAATACTCACTAATTTGCCTGTTGATGTTGAAACAACAATAGAATACCATATCAAACCGAAAATGTTTAAAAAAAAAAAAAATTAAGACCACCATAACTCAGGTATGTAAACTACTCAACTTAAGACATAATTACTTTAAAATAAATTTTGAGAATTGAATATTATTAAAAGTTATTAGAGAGTAAAGCATAAATTTACAGTGTTTGATGATGTGGTACCTGTGCCCCTTAAATGTTAAAAATTTCTCCCTTGTACATAATTACATATATTTATGCTCAAATAAGCCATTTATAAGTATAAATATAAATATGAAAACCTATAAATATAAATATAACATTCAAAATAAGGTAGGTGAGGTAACTTTGAACACCTGTTCAAAGTTATCCAAACCGCCCATTTACAAAAATTTGAGAAAAAATCAAAAAAAAAGAAAGAAAAAACAAAAAGAAGAGCACCATATTTCAGGTAATTAAAGTACTATACTAGAGCATAATTTAGGCTAGCATAACTTGAAAATTCAAGTATTTTAAAAAAAGTTATAGTTAGTTGAACAAAAAAATTGTTCAAAGTTAGTCAATGTTCGGGTATATATATATATATATATAATAATAATATATATATATATATATATATATATATATATATATATATATATATATATATAATATATCATATATATATATATATATATATATATTATATATATATATATAATATATATATATAAATAATATATTTGTAAACATATTTATACAATATATACAAAATTATTTAAATTAAATCTAATATATATATATAATATATATATATATAATACAAAATGTGTGTGTATGAAATTTTCTATTGGGAGTCAGGAGTCAGAATTCAGTTTTAAAATATTGACTCTTGGAGTCCGGGAGTCGGTTGTTTTTAATATCGACTCGGGGAGGAAAATTAAGATAAGATAAAAACATCTGTGAAAAAAAATAAATATAGGAAATTAAAATGAAGAAAAGCATTTCCCTTGTGCGTCAATACTGGAATTGACGGGTGGGGAGGAATGAGACGGATTCATCTATGTCTTATTTTCCATCCTTACAGGTAGTTGTGCAATTGAAATGAAAATATAAAAAGAAACAAAAGAGAGAACTTTATAACAGAGAACGAAAATAACTAGAAGAAATAAATTTTGAAATTAAAGAAGATTATTAAAATAAAAGAAAAAAAAAACAGAAAATAGGATACCAAATTCCTGGCCTTATTAAAAGGGTAAATATTAAATATCATTAACTTGCTATTATTTCGTTCATATCTTTATCATTTTTAACTGTAAGGTATGTAGCTAAATCCTTTGGCACTGTACTCATGTATTTATCTATCGTGAAGAATTTTATTATATCATCAAATGTTTCTTTAATGTTAGCTGCTGTGACCCATTTCTTTAGTGACTCGGAAATCCTATTCATGTAGACTTTCGGGTTATCATCCCAGTTCCTGATCCCAAAGTTCGCAAATTAAAATCAATATCTGGGGTTTGGAATCTATTACACCCCAGCATTGAAGTGCATAGTCCACAGCGTCTGAGGCTGAATACATCATTGAAGATCTGCCAACATCGCACAGAGATTGAAAAACAAAGTTTACTATTTGTAACTTTCTCTTCTATCAATTGAAGGAAGGGAATCCTCAGCGGAAAAGCCATTACCCTCAAGGTTTTAGCAATTGTTTCAGACATGTCTTCATCTCCCCGGGGTACTTGACTGCAAACATCAGTATCCTTTCATTAAACGGGAAATTGAAATGAATACACAGAAATCCAAGTGTGTTGTCTCATAGACTGGAAAATTCTTATCAACTGAATTGTAAACTGAAGATAGTTAAACATTAATATAGGATTGTCTTGGGAAAAACCTAAAGATTGCAAAGAGTGGAAAATAAGTATAAACAGTGTCCGTGTTAAAAAGAAAGGGTGTGAAAAGTTAAAAATAAATATAATTCTTGTTACCAACAACGATTGCGAAGAAAGACTTCGAATAATTACAAATAAATAAAAATTGTTGTTTTCAAAGAAAGAAGAAACATTATCATTATCTATAAATACATAGAAAAATACTTTGGTTGACATTATATAAAGAATAAAAACCTATCTAAAATTAAATATGAACCCTCTTGGTTTTAACAAGAAAGACTAAAAAATTATTTAAAAAGAAATATAATCAGTTGGTTTAACTAAAAAGAATAGTTTGTAACCCTAAACTATTCAATTTATTACTTGTTGTTATTGTAATTCTATTTTTTTGAAAGAATAGTTTGTAACCCGAAACTATTCAATTTATTATTTGTTGTTATTGTAATTATATTTTTTTCTATTTTTATTTATATTGGTTATTTATTTAGTATCCTTATCGTATTTTTTATCTTTATTCTTCATACATTTTTTTCCTTATTGATATAAATATGCGTATGTATACATACACATATCTATATAACTAATTTTACATGTATTTATTATAATATTCTTATTTACTTGTGTTTGTAAAGTTATATTTTATATTTTTTTAAAACAATTTATTTATTAAAAGCCATTTACCTGTGTCTGTCTTTTTGTATCTATGCAGCAGAGGGTAAAAATTTGTAAGTCATTTGAATTTGATTGGTAAAAAGGTTGTAACGAAGAGGCACAGTGTGAGTATTGAAAGTATTGACAATTGTTTCTTGAATATTTGTAGTATTGACAACCACTTTAGAACAATTTAACCCAATTTTGTATTTTTATAGGTATTGCTGTGTTGTGTTGTGGCCGTACTGTATTGAACAAAATCGCTCATAAAAGCTTTATCGAACAAAATTCCCATAAAGAAGCAACTGCGACAAGACCTATACGCTTCCACCCAGACAGAGATAGTTATATTACCACCACAAGAAGAGAAATAGATTCTTCCTTTGGAGCACAACATCCGTCTCAGTGAAGAATCCTTCTCGAGGACGAGTGATTCAGCTGGATTACAGGTGTGTTGCTTGCCTCAATTGTGGTGGGGACTAAAAACCTACCACATAAAGTGGTAGCAGAGCGTAGTTGTTTCTTGTAGGAATACTACCGGCTCTGCTGCTGAGTGTTGTCAAAGTGTTACTCGGCCGCCACTGTCGTCAGAACATCGTCTATCATGACCGACGGAATGAATGAGTTACTGGTTGATGGGGAAAAAGAAGAGGGGAAAACACCACCGAATGATCCCGTCCCACTTTCATACCAAACTAATATGCAGTCCAGTGTTGTCAATTCCGACCAGGAAGATCAAAGAGCGACGCAGAGTCCAGCGGTAGTTACCGTAGATGCTCAGTTCTTTCAATCAGTGTTGCAACAGAACACCAAGCTAATGGAAAAAATGACTGATTTGATATCTGCAAAGGAAGTAGATAAGAAACCAAAGAAAATGATTCCTTTAGGAAAGTTCAGAATGGACACAGGTGAAACAATGGTCCAGTTTTTCGACCGGTTTGAGCAGTTCTGTGCTGTTCAGTATCCGGGATCAACAGAGGGAATGGTAGCCTTATTGGGAAGCCACCTCCAAGGTTCAGCGTTGGAGGCTTACCATATAGTCGCAGCGACATCAGCCGAATATCTATTCGTAAAGTCCCAACTCTTGCAGTGGTTTCGCGAACAACTGAAGAAGAAAGTCAATACGGAAACAGCAGAATTTACAAAAGCAATGATGAAAGAAGAGGAAGATGTGCCACTGTTTGCGTTGAGATTGTTGGGATTGGCGCAAAGAGCATTTCCAGGAAATGAGGTAAAGAAAATGCCCATGGTACGAGAAAAATTCTTAGAGAGTGTGCCGGAAGTGGTGAAGACCAGAGTGGAAGATGCATTATTGGGAGTAGAGGTTACTCAGGGTTCAGTAATTCCTTGGGAACAGTTAGTAATCATGGTGGACAAGGTTTATAGAGGAACTAAGAAAAAAGAAAATCCAACAGTTGAAGTAGTAGATTTGACTAAATCATTACAAATGTCCACCATCCCCAAGCAACATCAAATGGCTTTACCCACATATAATAATTATGAGGGAGTGTGTTGTTGCAGACGAACGCAAACGCAACCCCAGCTTAGAGCTGTAACATCGCAGAGAAACAACAACAATGCTACTCGAAATGCAAACCCAATTACATCAAATGGTTATAGACCACAACGATACGGAACAACAAATCAAATCCCAACAAACGAATTCCGAAGAGGTCAGCGAAGAAGTCAAAATGGTTCATCAATTCCCATCTGTAATCATTGCAAAAAGAGAGGCCATAATATGAGTGAATGTTGGAATCGGCCACAATGTATGCATTGTGGTAAACGAGGACACATCAAAGAAGAATGCTATGTGGAACAAAACCGCTGTTTAAAATGTAAAAAGGTAGGACATTTGGTAGGGGATTGTCCCAATGGCCGAGGTCATCCTGCGGCCCAATCGCGAATAACGTGTCCCTTTTGTAACAACGCACATTTAGGTAAAGACTGCCCACAAAGATCACAAAGATCGGGGAACCGAGAGGGCTTTGGCATGGAAAACCGCATGCCAGAGGCCGAAACAGCAGACGAGTATGAAGAGGGAGCTTGGGGAATTGATGTTGAAGAGGATGATCCTGGAGGGTCGCAGGAGATTTCTCGCGAAATTTATCACCAAACGACATCGGTCCAGGTGCCCCCAATAACAATCTTTGAGAGCCCTCACGGGCAGGATCAGTTGACACAGGTATCAGTATTGGTTACAGTTAGTGATAAAGACATCCCACCGGATGATAATTATGACCGAGTTGGGGAAAACTCACCTGCCGTAACTAAGATCAATCATGAAAACGAACCAGAACCAGCAGTAGTAAAAGAAAACAGGAAGGAAACCAAAGGGGAGGATGAGAGCTCAGAGAACATCATTCATTATCATATTATAAGGGCTCCCCAAAAGACCTTAATCTTACAAGTTACCATAGAGGATCAACCACCTATGGAGCCTCTAACGGCCTTTGTAGATACAGGAGCAGAAGTGAGCCTTATATCGGCCAGCTGTTTCCATCTGTTAGACAAAAAGAAAAGTCCAATCTTGCCCACCGCTTTTCGAGGAGTCACTGGAATAGGAAGTGTCCGATTTCCAGTTCTAGGGGAAATAATGATCGCATTACGTTTATCTACCAATTATGTTCTGAAGCCGGGTCGCTTTGTCGTCGTCCCTGATCAGTTGTCCGAATACGACTTGGTTTTAGGATATGATATCCTCAATCAAGAACATCTTTTGCCTGATCTGCACCATAAAGAATTGGTAATCCGACGCGGGAATTATGTGCAGACAGTATGGTGGTAGAAATTGAAAGAAAAGGAGGACCAATTCCTATAAAACAACCCGTTCTGGTGGAGGCTTGGCGGGATTTGTCAAAAGATATTAGATTTGAACATTCCTTAGTAAATTTTTCGGGCGATAAAGCTTTGGTAATCTTGCAAAATACGGGTGAAACAACACGTTATTTAAAGAAGGGAACAATTGTAGGACAAGTGGAGGAGATTACTACAGTGGAGGATCCCACTGTGAATGTAGTCGAATTAAATGAGCAAAGTCCTAATGAATACTCCGAATGGACTCCTGAGCACTTAGTTAGTGCTTTTAGATTGAATGAGGCGGATTTAACGGCGGATCAAAGGAATCAGGTCATTGAATTATTGATGCGTTATCCCTCTGTCTCGAGTTTGGGAGATTCTGACGTGGGCTGCACAAATGTCATTAAGCATAAGATCGAAACTATGACTGAAGATCCTGTGCAAGTGCCAGTCAGAAGGCTACAAGGCCCCATGCTCAGAGAAATTGAGGCAGATTGCAAGAAATTGGAAAATGAAGGAATCATCCAGAGGAGCAAGTCCCCATACTCAGCCCCAGTGGTACCCATTAGAAAAAAAGATGGTTCAATCAGATTGTGCATTGACTACCGGGAATTGAATAAAATCACAAAGGGAGATAGTTTTCCTATCCCAAATCTGATTGATATGTTGTTTAGTCTCCAAGGCATGAAATATTTTACAACAATAGATTTAATAAAAGGTTATTATCAGGTGGAAATGGAGGAGACCAGCATTGAGAAAACAGCTTTCACCACTCCATTGTCTCATTGGGAATTTTATTGGAAATTTTTACGTATGCCGTTTGGAGTAAAGAACGGCCCTGCCACTTTCCAACGAGGGATGAGATATGCTCTGTCGCATATACCCTGGAACGAGTGCATGGTGTATCTGGATGATGTCCTCATTATCAGTGAAACGTTTGAAAAGCATCTGGAAATTTTAGAAAAGGTATTGTCAGCATTTGAAGAAACAGGATTCAAAATAAAACCAGCCAAAACTTTCCTCTTAAGAAAAGAGGTCCAGTATTTGGGTCATAGAGTGTCCGAACACGGTATGATCCCCTTAGAAAACAATTTACAAGGCATAATGCAATTTCCGGTACCAACCACCGTTAGGAAATTACGGCAATTTCTGGGCATGGTAAATTTCTATAGGCGTCACATCGCCCATTGCTCGGAAATAGCCAAACCACTTTTCGAATTATTGAGTAGCAAGGCTCTAAAGTGGACCGAACCATGTCAGAGCGCCTTTGTGGCATTGAAGGAAGCTTTAACATCACCACAGATCCTGTCATACCCAGATAGATCAGAAAAAGCAAACCCATTATTGTTGTACGTGGACGCCTCAGATATCGGGGCAGGAGCGTGTCTTTCCCAGATCCAAACCGGTGAAGAACGTCCTATAGCTTTCATCTCCACAACATTTAACAAAGCTGAACAACGCTATAGTACAACTGAAAAGGAAGTTGCTGCAATACGATGGGCTGTGAAGGCATTAAAACCTTTCCTCTATGGTATAAGAGTAGTAATTTACACTGATCATCAGCCACTTTTATATTTGCATAGTATGCCGTTAGTGAACGCACGTGTAGCTCGCACGCTTGAAGAAATAAACGATATAGACTACGAGCTAAGATATATTCCGGGAAAAGAAAACATAGTGGCTGATGCTTTGTCTCGATCACCGATCGGTGAAGCACCTGACGAACAGGATACCTTTCCGGTTAACGCCCTTCCTGGAGGATTTTCCGAGGTTAAAATTCCTGGAGGGGGAGATTCACTCTTTCAAGCTTGCTCTGTTGCTTTGTGTGGTTCGATAGAAAATCATTTAAAAATAAGACAAGAAGTGGTTAAAGAACTGTTAGAAAATAGGGGTGAATATGGATTACCAACCGGAAGAGATGCTAGGCAGGTAACCAAGCAATTACATCTCTTGAGACAACCGGGTCAGTTCCCTATGACGCAGGCAATAATGGCCTTTGCTAAATTATATCGGTTACAGGTTTGGTTGTATTATGGAGACTCAAAGCCGTTAAAGTTCGGAAAAGATACAGAAAGGAGTGTTTGCCATCTTTTATGTTGTGGGGGAGTGCACTACAATCTTTTGTTCCCCCTTCCCATGCAAATGAATAACGAAACAGAGATACCCAAGACTAATGTAGTGACCCCAGTAGAGGAATTCCCGGAGTGGACATTATTGGATGAATCGCTGGAGGAGGGGGGTGTTTCTGAAGAAGTACCACCCACTGTTATTGAAAACGCTACCACAAATAATCCCCAAAACACCGGTGGGGAGGTAGGAAAAGATTTGGGATATCCTCGAATACATCAAATCGTAATAGATCAAGATAATATCATAGATCCCTTGGAAATTAACCATGATGATATTGACCAATTACAGAAATCAGACTACATATTAAGACGCTTAAAAAGAGCGATATTACAAAAATTGCCCTTCAACGGGCCATTGAAACCTTTTGCGCGTGTAAGTAAATACATATATCTAAGGAATGGTCGGCTGTATAAAGAGTTTCCCACAGGGGAGTTTGCGCTGATTGTCCCACATCATTATTTGACTGAAGTGGCCATAAAAACACATTGGATGTTCGCCCATATAGGAAAACACAAGTTACATTCTCTGCTTATAAATTGGATATGGCATCCAAAAATAACAGCAATTTGTAATGATATCGCCACCACCTGTTATAAGTGCCAAGCATGTAAGATATCTAATATCCTTTATGTACCACCCACATTAAAAATAATCACTTCAAGACCTTTTGAATTGGTGGCGATGGATCTGATACAATTCCCTGGTTCAGCGCAAGGGAATAATTATGCCTTGGTGATGGTAGACCATTACACCAAGTGGGTGACTGCGGTTCCTCTGCAGAATAAACAAAGTATTAATGTAGCCAACGCATTTCAGCATCGAATTTTGCCATTTCTGCAAAAGTTACCGGAACGGCTTTTAACAGACAACGGCAGAGAATTTATAGGGCCTGAATTTGAAGATCTTTTAAAACAACAACAGATTAAACATGTACTGACTACCCCTTATACACCATCCTCCAATGGAGCTGTAGAGCGGGTTAATCGCACAATTAGTCAGTACCTTAGAATGTCCATCAAAAAGTCAAATCGGTGGGATGAAGAATTATCACAGGTTTTATTGATTTACAATCACACCACACATTCAGAGACTAATTTAACTCCCTGTGAAAATATACTAAAAAGGGCGCATGAATTACATACAGGGCTTCCTTTGCCTGTTGAGGAGGAGTGTTGGTCAGATAGTCACCAGAGATTTGTTCCTTATGAATTGCAGCAGATGGTGGGATTAAAAGTTCATCTTCCCGGAAACCTGACTATAAATAAATTCCATCCGCGATACAGTGGGCCTTATGAAATAATCCAGGTGAATGATAACAAGGTCACCTATATAATAAAGTCCGCGGAGGACGGAAAGCAATATCGAGCTCACCATCGACAGTTAAGGACATGGAAGATGCCCCCTGAATATTTAATGAATAATCCGACATTCCAAAGATATGCGTTAAATGAAAATCGGGAACCAATGTTGGATAATGAAGATAGAGTTGAAGAAATTTTTGAGAACGAAGAAATGGAAGTACTATTCACTGAACATGATGACATGAATGATTTTGATAATGATGATGACGATGATGATGATGACTCATTTATAGGATTTACTATTGATGAGGAAATATTAACCACCATTAAAGAAAAATTTGTAGAACTGTTAAAAGAACAGGAAAAGATAAATTTAGGGTTAGGAAAAATATTAGATAAGGAAATAGGAAGTAGGCAGTTAGAGATAGCTAGTACGGTAGGATCCGCTAGTATGCTTCATCAGGAGGAAGAACAAGTGAATGAATATTTAGAATGGGACACCTCTGATTTGATAGAGGAGGCTGAGTTCCGATGGGAGTCTATGCAAGCTCCCCCAGTAAATTTGAGGGAATCTTACCCCACTGACAAAACCTTTGAGGAACGCATTCAAGCGTTTTCAACTCCTATAGTGGGAATACCACTATCTGAAGAGGCGGAAATAGAGGCGTATCTAAATCAAGAACAAGATGAAGAAGATAGGCAAACTCTTCCTGATGAGCTGTCCTTTGAAGGATTCGAGGACGTAGATAATTTAGTAATTGAAAGGCTAACGGAGCTTACGTCTAAAAGAGAAGGCAATACTCGTCCATATACTCGGTCGCGAGGGCCTTGTCAGGACCTACCAATCGTCTTTCCCTTTATGATAGAAAGAAAAAAACGAAATAAAAAGAAAAATTAAGAAAGAAAAAAAAAAAAAAAAAAAAAAAACCTGTACAAGAAATAAATATAGCCAATACAAAGAAATTAAATGGAGAAAAGCATTTCCCTTGTGCGTCAATACTGGAATTGACGGGTGGGGAGGAATGAGACGGATTCATCTATGTCTTATTTTCCATCCTTACAGGTAGTTGTGCAATTG
>JABUQX010101820.1:50000-58641 GCA_015478945.1 Trachelipus rathkii
TTTAAGCGGATGTAATAAGTGGCGCGAGTGTGTTTGGAACTGACCGGCTGGGAGATCGAAGAAAAAGTGGATTGAGTCAGTAACGAATGTCTGAAGGAGAGATATATGAAAGGTTTGGGCAGAGGCGAGAATAAGGTGCATAATAGGAGAGAATGGCGGGCGTTTTGTGAGGGGGTAAATGGTTGTGGCCCACCTGGCCAAGGGATGAACACTTACACCACTGACGATTACCATAGTGAGGGTCCATTGGCGGCCCGTGAAGTTCTAGGGTGGATTTTCTGACTGGAGCGAGTCCTTACTAATTAATGGTAGAGAGGGGGCGGGGGGTGTATGGCTTTTTCGACTTTTTTCATATTCTTCTACTGCTTTTCTTTTCCTGATGCATTGTAACGCACCTTACCACCAGTCTTGGGAGAAAAAGGTAGATGAATATTTATATATTATATTTATAATATATATATATATATATATATATATATATATATATATATAGTATATTATTTATTAGTATATATATATATATATATATTATAATAATAATATAAAATAATAATAATAATAATAATAATATACTATTAATAAATAATACAATAATCAGATGCATGAAGAACTGTAATAATTATATGCCCAAGAGCACAAATAAAACTTTAACTTAAGTATTAAACTCTACTTTATATATTGTAACCTCTTTTAATATATTGTATTTACTGTATTTTTAATGTGCCTAAATACCTAAAGACTTGATATATATACAAAAAAGTAAATTAAAAAACAAATTTTGGCCTTTGTTTTTTAAAAAAAAAAATGAACTTGTTTTTTTCCATCCAACCCTATACATATATATAAATTTGTGTGTTGTGTATGTGTGTGGGGGAAAAAAGGGGGTGGGGGTAATTAATTTGTAAAATGTATATGTATGTATATTTTTTATGTCAGAAAATCTGGCATGTGTTATACGTTTTATCTGGAAAACAAAAAATATCACTGCAATTGAAACATTTAGATCATCGCGTCCAATATATTGGACACAATTGAATAAAGTTACCCTAAAGGTTACTGAAAAATAATTTTAATGTTTAAAATACATTGGAGCAATGAATTACATCTAAACTATATAATAAACAACAACATATTCCAAACAATAAAGATTTCTAAAATTTATAGTAATAAAAGTTAGGGTAACCTACATCTTGCACCGCTGAAAGTTGGCGCGTCCTTCCCCTTGAGTTACTGTTGCCTCACTAAATCAAAATTTCCGAATAGCTTGTTCAATATACCTTGTCTAAGTGAACTGATAAGGCAGACAATGTGACAAAATGATAAAAAAAATTGAAATGGGGTTTTTAAATCCTTTTTAAAATATTGTCAAATATATTGGACAAGGTGAAAGAAGGGGTTAAAGACGGACTATGGCCCAATATTTCATTTTTTTACAAAATATTTTGTAACATTTAGCCAATTTACTGCTTAAACGTGTTCAAGACAAACTTAGTTATATATATGGGTAATCAAGATATCCGATAGCTTATGATTATCAGAAAAAATAATCAATATCTGAGAGTGTTAGCCTAAAACAGGCAATTACCAAATGGGTGATAGAGCGGTTGGTAATTGTTTAGTATTGGTGACTAGAGTTCACATACATAGTATATTAAAATTATATAACTTTTCATTTACAAAAATGGTTTTTAAAAAATTATTTTGAAGTTTTTTTTGCATTTGAGGTTATTTTGAATTAATATTTTCACTAAAAATATTAATATTAACGCTCTGAAAATCATAACAATTCGGCTTTTTTCCATTCGTGTAGGGATAATGAATCACTGTTGAAATGCATTTCAGATTATCGATATCGATATTATTTTTTTATAATCGATTTTTTTTACTAATTTTGAGGAATCTATATTATAGACATAGTGGTAACCGTAAATAGTAAAGGGATGTACCGATAGTAAATCGGTATCGGTCATCGGTAAGTATCGGCCATCTTTTGATGGTATTCGGTAAATCGGTTAAAATGGCCGATACTCAGCCTATTGGGTGAAAAATTATGAGAGACTTTTAGATTCATATAAATCCTAGTTCGATATAGATAGCTAGTACCAAGTTATGTTTTTTTTTTCCTCGATTTCCTTTTTAACTTAGATTTTTAGCGTTTCTCCAACTTGGTCTTTAGCGTAAAAATTAAAATTTAGGTTTTAGCATACGAATAAATTTTCCTCATTTCTCCTTTGTTTTTTGTCTATTTATTTCTGTCTGTTTTTTGTTTTTGTTTTTTTATTGGTGTGTGTGCATGTGCATATGCGTGTGCGTGTACGTGGTGCGTGTGCATGTGCGTGTGATGTGCGCCCCTGTATGTAGCAGAAATTTGCACAAGCGTGGCTTTCTTTAGACTTTACCAACATCAATGGCTTGCACTCTAACTCTGCATCCAGAATACTACCTCTTTAACTCTAAACCTAATTTTATGCTCTTGTCTGAGACCCAGATGGATAAGAATTCATCCTTCAACTCGTTTAATATATCCAACTATACTTATTTTCTTAAATTTTCCGTTTGAAGGTGGAGTATGTGCCTATGTAATAATATAAACATCCTATACACGTCTCGAGAATCTCGAATCTCCTACCTTCGATGTCTGTGGCTTAAAATCTTCTTTTCTTCTACTACAATATTCTTATGCTCCTGCTACTGTTCTCCTAACAGAACAGATTTTCATGCTTTTTTGATTACCTTACTACTTCTCACGAGACCGTTATATCTTCTCCATCCAAAATACTGAGGTCCTCTATTTTAGGGATTTCAATGTACCCAAAACTGAAATTGGTGGGTTCGCTCTCGTGACTGACCTTGTTGGGAGGAGCCGAATCCATTCAGTATTTCTCCAATCGATCTGGAGCAACTCCTGATAAAATAACCTACACAGCATTCCCGGATCGTCCCAACCGATTCTTGAACCACGTGACCTATTTTTCACCACCTAGTCCTTTCTCTATAAATCACACACCTTCGCTCCTTCGTAACAATCTGAACCACCAACCTTATATCAAGTTAATTTTACTACTCTCTCCAACATCTCCATCCTGCCCCTATGCGGTTTTTTCTGGCACTTTCATCGGGCCGATTGGGGGGCCATTGCGTTGCTTCTACGCTAACTATAATTGAAGTGACTGATTTGACTTAAGACGCCTCAGATTCTGCCGATAAAGTGGGAACTGTAACTTGTTAATGGGATAAGCAGTTATTCCTTGCTTGGACCTAAATCTTTTTCTCCCATCAAAACCATGGTTCGATCGTGCTTCTTGTTCCCCTGGCCATTCAGGCTAGAGACAATGCTTTTCGGGTGTGGAAAAATTCCAGTTCTCCTATCACTCTTGCCAATTTATTTTCATTTGCTAGAATCGTTGCAGGGATACTCTCGACGAGCAAAGCGGGCTTCATTCAAAAGGAAGTGCGCTGACCCTCTTGGTTCTGCCTACTGACATATCTCTCTGGCCTCTTGCCAAAAAACATCTCTAACACACTTCTGTAAATCATCCTTTCTCCTCTCTAATTCGCTCTGATGATTCTGTTGTTAATGACTCCAACTGAAAAGGCATCATCTCTTTGGATCCTCACTTTTCCTCTAATGTTTACACCCTGACGATTCTGGTATTCTCTTCCTCCTCCTTCTCCTCTCAGGTGTCCTATGCCTTTACCTGTTATTTCATTTGGATCGGGTGCATAAGCTCCTGAAATCTATGAACGTTAGGAAGGTGGGGTGCCCGGATGGCATTCCCTCTCCCGAAGTTTTTTGAGGAAGTTGTGCTTCCGTGCTGACCCGACCCCTCGTTCAACTATATATTCTTAATGCCTCAATACTAGCTTTCCCTCAGTGTTGAAGCGCGCATATGTCCAACCATGCTGAAAAAAAGGGAGCTGCTCTGATCCTTCTAACTATCGACGCTATAGGCTCTGCACTTGTATCTTTCTAAGACTTTGAAACCTTTCTCAACTCGTCAATTTTAGATCATCTGGAATCTCTTCCCTTCTTTCTGTTACCAGTACGGCTTCAGTGCTCGAGATCTACTGGCGATATAATTTCCTATTTAACAGATTTATGGTTATCCGCCCTTAGGAACTACGGGAAGACTTTGTGTGGTGGCGCTTGACATATCCAGAGCATTTGAACCGGGTATGGCACGCGTACTGCTCTCTCAAGCTCCCCTCCTTTGGGTTTACTTCTTCTCTCTTTGTTAACTTATGTCTAGCTTTCTTTCAAATCCCTCAATGTTGGCTGTTGTTGATAGGGCGACTTCTTCTTTTTCTGTCCAATAGTGGTGTTCCTCAGGGTTCTGTTTTTATCTCCTACTTTATTCCTGCTTTTTATCAATGATCTTCTCAACTGCACTCTAACTCTATCCACTCATATGTCGATGACTTGACCCTTCCATTCTTCAACTCATATCAAATTCTGCTCCCTCTTTTACTTTCTTTAGAATTGCCTCTCGTCTAATTCTTTCGATTCTATTCTCGCTGATTAGGTTTGGAATAAAAAGAAAAAAAAAAATTTCAGTTGGGTTGATTTAGCTTTGTGAAATTTAATTCTTTAAACACCCAACTTCTACAAATTTCTTTCTCCAAAACAACTTAACATTTCTATCTCTTTCGACGGTTCTCTGGTCTCTCTGTTGAGAATATAAACATCCTTGGCCTTAACGATAAACAAAAATGTTTTGAAAACCTCCAATCAACAACGGTTGCTATAGGGCGGCCTCAAAGAAACTGGAATTCTGTTTAGAGTGCGAGACTTTTTTCCTCTTCTCAGTTACTCCAGCTATACAAGGGTTCATCCCGCCCTGGTATGGAGTACTGCTTCTCATATCTGTGGGTGGCGGGGGCTCTGGTTTCACCCGGCTTTTGATAGGGTCGAGTCAAAGGGCAAAAAGGTTTATAAACTGTACTGTACTTTCTAGTTACTTGACCCTTTATCATTTGCGGCGCGATTTTGGTGCTTTATCCCTTTTCTATAGGTTCTGTAGAGGCAAGTGCTCGAGGGATACTATCCCTCGCGTCCACACCACCTTTACGATGCCCTCGTTGCACAAGGGGTGCTGTGTGTCGGCACATGAGTTTTTTGTTGATGTTAGTAACTCCAGAACTGGTTCGCTGCGGTGCTTCTTTCTTTCCGGCCACCTCGTTCTGTGGAATTCTCTTCCCTCATCTGTGTTTCCTCCACTCAATTTAATTTCCCTCAGCTTTAAAGCCTGCGTCTGTGCTCATCTGCGTAATTTGCGTTATATGGATTTTGAGGCGTTCAACACCACTCCTTGAATAGGTTTTGGGTACCCGTGAGCGGTTGTGACAATGTAAAAAAATGAAATAAATAAATGGTTCTAATAAAGAATTCATTAAGCTAGCTGAAACCCTACAAGAATGGCACCTCCGACGGTGAACCTCTTCTAGAATGCATTAAAATAGCCATAACCGAGGAGCGTTGTTCGCTTGAAACAAAAAAAAAAAAAAAAAAAAGATTCCATGCACCCCTATCCTTTCAACCCCTGGCAACACAACTGATAGTGACGAGGTGGCTTTCAGCAAATAAACCTACTGAAGATGAGGATTTGAATATGTTAGACTTGATAAGTTCATGCCCGAAATTGCATTGACATCTCATTGACCTTTAAAGGAATCACACCAGGGAGCCTCATCGTAAAAACTGAAGGAGACAGTCCATCAATTAAGCAAAGATCATTCAAATTTGCAGTCTGTGAAAAGAGGAGATGAGCTCTACGAAAACATGAGATGCTGCCTACAAAAGAGAATCATTTTTTTTTTTTTTTCTTAGTTTGGTTTTCAAATCCAGAATTTTTTTTTCCATTCAACTTGAGTCATTTGCATTAATATCCTACTTTCAATTAATCAACAGTGCGTGCAGGTAAATATTTGTCAGCACCGCCTTCATCAGTCGAGAGAGAGAGCGTATTTATAGGGTAGGTAGGAATGTAAACACCCAAAAGATGAACAGTCCCTCGCCTGATTCTGGTTATTGCACCATGTTTTACGCATCATCAAATCTTGTGATTTTTGAATTTGAAGTATTGAATGATTATCTTTTTTTTTTTTTTTTTTAACAGTTATCACCACCGCCACGGGCAAGCCCTATTCAAGGAGGGGGTGTTACACTCAACAAAATTTCAACTAACGCAAATTACGCAGATGAGCACAGACGCGGGCCTTTAAAGTGAGGGAGACTAATTGAGTACAACTTATAGAAGATGAAAGAGAATTCCGCTGAAGAGAGGAGAGGTGGAAGGAAAGAAGGAGGCACCGCAGCGAACTAGTCTGGAGTTGCTACATCAACACAAAAACTCCTGTGGCGGCACAGCCACCCCTTTGTCTGCCAGAGGGCGTCCTTAAAGGGGGTCGGCACGCGAGTGGAAACGCTCCCTCGACACCTGCCGCTACGGTACCTATAGAAAAGAAGTAAAGCACCCCAAGCATCCGCGCCGCAAAGATAGAAGGGTCACAGTGAACTAGAAAGTACAGGACAGTTTATAGTCTTTTAGCCTTTGACTCGACCCTATCCAAAGCCGGGTGAAACCTGAGCCCCCCCAGCTATGAGAGCAGTTACATCCCATACAAGGCGGAAGAGACCCCTTGTATAACTGAAGTAACTGTGAGAGGAAAAAAGTCACGCAGTCTATGCACAATGGCCAGGTGCATGCAAGGCCGCCCTGGCGATCCAAACTGCATCTGGTCTGGTTTCGGCAAGCATTTTTTTGTATGAGCTTAGCCGAAGTAGGTTTTTATCGTTTTTGTGAGACGAGAGGAACGTCGAAACAGAGATAGGAAAGTTAAGAAAGTGTCTTAGAGATGGAATTGTGTAGAAGGTTGGGTTTTTAAAGAATTAAATTCACAAGGTTGAGACGGACCCCACCCGGAATTCTATCCAGATCAGCGAGAATGGGATCGGAAAGATTAAGAAAACGAGAAGGCAATTCTAGAAGTAAAAGTAAGGAGCAGAATTGAGTTGAAGAAAAAAGGGTCGAGTCATCGGCATATGAAGTGGATAGAGTTAGATGTGCAGACGAGAAGATCATTAATGAAAACCAGGAATAAAGTAGGAGATAAGACAGAACCCTGAGAACACCACTATTGACAGAAGGAAGAAGAAGTCGCCCCATCAACAACAGCCGAATTGAGCGATTTAAAGAAAGCTAGGACATAAGTAAGCAAAGAGAAGGAAGGAAACAACCGAAAGGAGGGGAGCTTGGATGAGCAGTGACGCGTGCCATATCCCGGTCAAATGCTTTGGATATGATCAAGCGCCACCACGCAAGTTCCTCCCGTAAATTCCTGAGGGTGGAAAACCAAAAATCTGTTAAATAGGAAAGTATATCACCAGTAGAACCCTCGAGCGCCGAAAGCCGTATTGGCGATTGGTAGCGACGGGAATGAGATTGCCAGATGTCTAAGAAATGGCAGTTGAGAAGGGTTTAAAATCTTAAGAATAGAATACAGGGTTAAGAGCTATAGGGCGATAGTTAAGAAGGATCAGAGCGGACTTCCTTTTCGGAATAGGTTGGCCATATGCGCGCTTCCAACACTGAGGGGAAGTATTAGCATAGAGAATATAGTCGAACGAGAGGAGGCGCCAAAGCACGGAAGCCACAGCCTCCCTACTATCTCAAAACTCCGGGGAGGCCTGCCATCCGGGCCACCCGCCTTCCTACGTTCATAGATTTCAGGAGCCCATGCACCCGATCAAATGTAATCGCAGGCAAAGGCATAGGACACTGAGAGGAGAAGGAGGAGGAAGAGGAATGCCAGAATCGTCCAGGTTGAGATTAGATGAAAATAAGGAGGCCGAAGAGATTGGCCTTGTCAGTTGGAGAGTTAGCAACAGAGAACCATCAGATCGAATAAGAGAGGAAAGGCAAAATTTACAGAAGTTGTTGGAGATGGTTTTGGCAAGAGGCCAGAAAGATTTGTCAGTGGAAGAACCAAGGAGGTTAGCGCACTTTCGTTGAATGAAAGTCCGCTTTGCTCTGTCGAAGGAGTATCCCTAAATCGATTTCTAGCTGAATGAAAATTAGCGAGAGTGATAGGAGAACGAGAATTTTCCACCCCCGAACGCATTTGTCTCTAGCCTGAATGGCCAGAGAGCAATTACGATCGAATACCATGGATTATGAGAGAGAAAGATTTTAGTCGAAGAAGGAATAAACCTGCTCATCCCATCAACGATTCAGCTCTCCACCTTGTCGGCAGAAGCCGAAGCGTCACCAGAGACCAAGCAGTCCATTCCAATTATGTGTTAGGCGTAGAAGCGACGCAAGGCTCCCCCAATCGGCCCGATCAATAGTCCAGAAAGAACGCACAGGGCAGGATGGGAGCTGTTGGAGAGAAAGTAATTTAACATTAAGAGAATATAAGGTTTGGTGGTCAGATTTTACCAATAAGGTAGCGAAGGTGGTGTATTTTTATAGATGAGAAGGACTAGTGGTGAAACATAGGTCAAAGTGTGTTCAAGAATTGGTTTTAACGAACGAGCCGGAATGTGTGTTGGTTCTTTAATTAGTATGCTCCAGATCGTTTAGAATGCTGATGATTCGGCCTCCCTCCACCCTAATCAGTAATGAGAAGATTCCCAACCATT
>JABUQX010101821.1:0-15000 GCA_015478945.1 Trachelipus rathkii
CTCTAGCTTACCTAAATTATACTGCTTGTTTCTTACAAGGACGAACTTTGTTTCTTTAAGATTTTTAGGTACGAACACTGATCGGTTCCTCAAGGTGGTTTTAGGTGCCAAAGGCTTAGCAAATAAACCAGCTAATTTATTCAAATATTTATCATAACACATAGCCTCTCCTGGTCTCTCGGCGTCTACCAATCTCCCCGGTATATTCACATTTTGCCCAAAGAGCACCTGAGAAGCAGTGATACCATTTTCTGTTAAAGGGGACGTTCGTATTGCTAAGAGGGCAAAGGGGAGAACGGATACCCAATCATCATGCTTGAACTCGTCCTCAGTCAACATGCAGCGCAAGCTAGCCAAAAGGGTTCTATGCCTATTTTCTAATTTTCCGTTTACTTGAGCGCTTCCGACCGTGGTGCAGATATGCTTGGCACCTATCATTTTACAGACCTCTTCAAACAGGTGAGCTTTAAAACATCCTCCATTATCACTGAGAATTGTGTCAGGGACCCCTGTGAAAGGCAGTGTCTCGTACAATAAAACTTTAATGACACTTTCAGCGTTCATTTCTTTCAGAGGGATAGCAAAAAGATAACTACTGTACCGATCGATCAAGGTAAACAAATATTTATACCCTTTGCAAGGGGGCAACTTTAAAATATCAACATGTAAAACTTCAAACTTATACGTGACTTCCCGAAATTGGCCATAGTTAGGACTAATAGTACGTGCGCTTTTGTTTATCTGGCACTCTTTACAAGCCCTCACTATATTTTTAATCCGCGCATGCATTTTTTCAAAGACAAACTCCGCCTTTACCGCTATTTCAGTTCTTTTCACGCCCAAGTGACCTTGCAAATGAAAGGTCCTTACAACTTCATTTACACAGTGTTCTGGTAAGATCACTCTTGAGTAACCCAGAGAGATGTCTACGAAAACCTTTAGAATTTCTTTCTTAAACCAAAATCTTTGTTCAATCATTCTTAATCCACTTTTATCTCCGTTGGTGATTAATGACCTTATAAAAGTATCTTCCTTTTGTTTTTCACTTATATTCTTGTAATCAATGCTTTTTAAAAATCTATCTATAATTACCTTATTACGCTTGTTGCATTCAGTTATCATGTTTACCGTTTTTTCTTCCAATAATTCCATCTTCTCTCTTTTGTTATTATCCACTTCTCCTTCTACCTTTTTCTTTCCCTTTTCTTACCTGATCAATAAATTCCTTTCTAACTCGACACGCGCCTCGGGCTCCATTGGTGGTTTTTTAAAAGTCTGAGCGCTTTGTTTACCACATTCCTCAAATCTTGGGAAACTATTTTTATGCCTTTCATTCATAGTAACGGTTTTAGAACTTAAAGGTTTCGTCAATGAACCCCTTTCGCGTATTTTTCCATCTTCCTTTTTGTTTGTTTGTTCGTGCGTTATTTGTAGATTGGGATTATTTTTTATTACATATTCGTTCAATGGGTTATTTTTTATATTTATTAATTTGAAAATAACCTTATATGAGCTCAGTAGATTAAGTTGACGGACTTGTTTTGCGTTCTGATTTAATACATCATTTGTTTTGTTATATAAGGTAATTAATTCTTTCAAATGAGTATATATCGTTATTTTCCTCCCACTTAGTAGGTACCCAAATTTGTTAAACATTTTGTTTAGTATTAACAGTTGTTTACTAATTTCGTCATATCTTTTTTCAGTTTGAGATTGTGTGGAGGAGTAGAAGGCGTAGGGCCTGCTCTCTTGATCGTCCCCGAGTATCACACCTGCCAATGCGTTTGATGAAGCGTTGATGAAAATTTTGATGGGGGTTGAAGTGCCCGGATAAGCTAGCACGCAGGCGTTTTTTATGGCGTTTTGAACAGCGCTAAAAGCTCTCTCTGACCTCTCATTCCACAGTATTTTCTTTCTGGAATAAGAGTTCCCCTTTAAATAGTCGGTTAATGGACTCATTAATTCTGCTAAGCAGGGTAGCATTATTCGATAGAAGGACAGTCTCCCAATCAACCCTCTCATTTCTCTGATATTCTGAGGTCTTTTATAAGTTAGAATCTCGGCCACTTTCTCGGGATTAGCTCTAACACCTTCAGCGTTTATTATGAATCCGAGATATTCCAATTCAGTGACTCCAAATCTACTTTTTTTTCATTAACGCTGATATATAAATAATTTAATCTTTTTAAAACTGTTTCAACTAACCTTTCATGTTCTTCAGCTGTGTCTGAAAACAGCAAGATATCATCAATGTACACGTGACAGTTTTTTATGTCAGATAGTAATATATTTACGAGCCTTTGAAACGCTGCCGGAGAATAAATGAAACCCATGGGCAAAGAGGTATAGGTAAAAGTCTCGAGGTTGCTTGTGATCGTAAAATATTTTTGACCATCCGGATGTAATGGCAGGTTGTAGAACCCTTGCATCATATCAATTTTGGTGTAGTATTTACTGCCTTTTAGTGCGAAAATTGCATCGTAGATATTTGGTAAGTCAAATATGTCGACCTCTGTTCTTTTATTTAACTGTCTAAAATGTGTAATGTCTCACTCTCCCCCCCCTTATCTAACACGCTAAAGGGCGCTGACCAGGTGGCATTTGATCGCTTCAAGACACCTGCGGCCACTAATTGATTTAATTCCGTTTTTGTAGCATCATAGAGTTTGTGTGGAATCCTCCTGCCAGGTAACCTTATCGGCGGGCCCCTTATGGTCGGTTTATATGGGTAGGCACGTGCCAGCTCTCTTAATATCCCTTCTGGTATATCCCCCGATTTTCCTTTTTCCCCCATTTCTGCCTCCCGTTCTACTCCTTCTCTCTTATCCCCTATTTCTCTTTCCCCATATTTATCAAATATTTCTTCCCACCTCATTCGTTGTTTTACCTTCAAATGTATATTTTCTTCTAAATATGGGTTTAAAAATAAGGTTTTATATTTAAATAATATATCATTTAGAGGAAAGAGGGGACTAAAAGGCAAAGATGGGTGAGTTTTAGGAGAAGATTCATGCAAAAGATCATGAGAAGGTGTTTATATTTAACGATTTTATGGAGTGATCTGGCCTTAACATTACTGTATGATTTGTACTTGGGTCTATTAGTAAATCTTTCTCAAAATCAATACCAAAACCATACAATTTCAGAAAAGTTATTCCAATTATATTTAATTTTACATCGGCTACATAAAATTTTTGTGTATAAATTCTATTCAACCCAATGTCTAAATCTACATTAATATAATCATAAACATTTATTTTTGAACCATTTGCAGCTAAAATGTGCCCGATAGGCCGCCTTTGCCTATGAATGGGGCTAGCCCCAATCAAATTTACTTCTGAGCCGGAGTCGAGAGCATATATCTATTATCTATTTTATTTAATTTACTTTTATATAGTTTAGAGCTAGAACCATCACTTTTAGAGAGAGGGGTGTTATGTGTTTTTTCTTGTACGGCCGAGATTTAAATTTGTTCTCTGCCAAATTTAGAGTTTTAAACCAGGCTACCAAACCGTCTTTCTCCCAAAGCTTCCACGTTCTAAGCTCGTAGGGGCAATATAACCCATTTCACTCTCAGTATCTATTTACTCAAAACAATATTAAAAAATATATAACCTTCATGCTTATTATAGTCATAAGTACACACAAAACCTGATTACTATCGTCTCTCATATTTTTATTTTTAATATTTTTGATATGGCAATTTTTCTTTTTGAATTTCGTTTTCAATGTCAGTTTCGCTTATTTGGCAAGCGCTTTCGGGTTTATCAACCTCACATGCATTAACAATAGAAAAATTCTTTGTATTCATATTATATTGATTTTCAGTATTACAATATAGCTCATTTTTATTATTAACATATTCACAGTTCACTTCATTATTATTATTATTATTATTATTATTATTATTATTATTATTATTATTATTATTATTATTATTATTATTATTATTATTATTATTATTATTATTATTATTATTATTATTATTATTATTATTATTATTATTATTTATTATTTGCCCATAGCGCTTTTCATCTTTAAATTTGTAAACTTGTTCATGATTATTAAATGAACAGGTTTTAAACCTTTATCTTATCTTTTTGTCGCGGTCATCTTAGTTGGCGGATGACCTGGCTTCTTAGTTTCCCTGAGTGGTGGTGTCAGTTGCCCCTCCCTCGTGAGGGTATAATAGAGTATAAAGAGGGCATTCCGCAGACTCACATTTATACGCTCTATGCCAATGCTTTCTATGATAGAAACATAAATTATTAGAGGCATCATTTTGCTGTGAGGCATAATTTTCAAATCTTCTTCTTGGTTGGCTTCTCCCCCTCCTTGAGTGTTGATGCCAATCATCTGATGGTGGCTGCCTTTGCGCCAGCTGGTTGAGTGACTCCCACTCCCTTAGCAGTTTCTAAAATGGCTTGAAGTTGAGTCAATATTTTCATCTGAGTCTCAGCCGCTTCATCCTTTCGTTCTTCGCACTCATGTGAGCGTTTTCGTGAGCGGGAATATTGGTTTGGATATTCTTCCTCTGTAAGCTGATTCACATTCCCCCAATATGGAGGTTCCCTCCCGTATTGGGGCATAGGCTGATAGTGTTTTAATGTACGAAGCTTAAAGATCGGTCGCCACAAGAACGAGGTTATGATATTCGTCTATCTTGCGGCTAATGAATAGAGAAACTCATCTGAACTTTGGCGTTTGGCATTTCATTAAGGGAAGAGTTTCTTGTGCATAATTTCGGGTTGTCTCTAACAAGTAAATCAAAGTTCTTTCGACCCAAAACGTCTTTCACTTGGTTGAGATAATGACTTGAAAGTTCGTTTTTCTCCATTTTTTTTTTTTGAAAACATCTCGGACGCGTTGCCTGAGCGCTGGGAGGTAGGTTCTCTATCCTATTCATTACTTGCTCATACGCATTTTCTTGCAATGGAAATTGTAATGTGGAGACCAGACTGTTTGGGAGTATGGATGCTAAAAGCATCTCACTTTCTCTGAGCCATCATTTATACCATTGAGTTTGAAAACGGCATTTGTGGCTGAAAGCCAGCTGACGATGTCGTAACCATCGAAGGCGGGAAGTTGATTTGAGGACAAAGAGCTTTTGTTTCTTCGCGCTTTTCCCAATGAGCGTATTCGCATATGTACAGGCGACTTATTTCTGTTCATTCGTGGTGTACATTCTCTGTCGCTTTCTGAGCTCGAAGATGACTCTTCAACCAAAGAAGGAGACGGGGATTTCTGAGGCGAGGGTGACTTCCTCGTTAGTTGTCCTTTGGGGGATGTAGGCTTCCCTCTCCCCACTTTAAGACGAGGTGCAGTCTTTCTATTAGCACCCATGTCTGTTTTCTCGAACAAAGAATGTCTTGGAGTTAACAGAAAGTAAAAAAAAAAGTTTTTTTTTTTTTTTTTTTTTTTTTTTTTTTTTTTTTTTTTTTTTTTTTGTTTTTTTTTTTTTTTTTTTTTTTTTTTTTTTTTTTTTTTTTTTTTTTTTTTTTTTTTTTTTTTTTTAGGACAAGGAATGTCTTGAGTTTTTCAAAATGTTTAGGGCTAAAGGCTCTCGTTTAAATTTGTTGTTATGCACACAAAAGTTCGTTACATGGGAGCGTTCAATTTCTTTTTTTTTTTTCTTTTATTTATAAACGCCGACTTTTGCTATTCCACAATTATTGTTTATTGTTAATACAGATTTTGATCTTCACGCAGAATTAGTATTTATGATTATTAAATACCACTTTTCACTGTTATTAATTAATAGCGACCACTGTTATTTTGATAACACTTTCACTAATTTATCACCGTTTATTATTATTTATCACAAGGCTGGTCACTGTTCAGAAGGGAATTTTAATTATATGATAATGATGTAAGTGTCACTATGGGATTGTCGCCAAATTGATCCGATATTAAATCAGACAGATTAAAAGTAATTAATGAGTATGAATGATTAGTGAAAGTGATTGATGTGGTCAAAGTTTATTAAATAGGCAAAGTGAAATATATATGGTATGTCAGATAATAATAATTAGAATGTAATTGCAATGGGAATAATATACTTAATTATTGAATAGACAATGTTAATTTGAAATAATTATGACACGGCACGCTGCCGGCTTATGCCCTAATATCTGACTCTCACACACGTCCAGCTTGGACGGCTGCTAAAATAACAATCCTTCTTTCTCGGTTGAGGCCTTGGAGGCGGCCCCCACAGGCTCTCCCCAACCGTTACAGAGTTTAAATCTTTAACAGACTTTATATTTAAAATGCGGGCATTATTTTTATTGGCATGCTGGTTCCATATGCAATCTTCCATAAAAATATCGGCTATTTAGAGCTTTCTTCGGAAGTTGGTTATCCAAAATGTTTTTGTAGAATGATGAACTCTTCATGATATTGTTCTGTTCTTAGACACTTTATTAGTATCAGATCACAACACCAATCCTTCTTTTATTGTATACAGAAAGCCCACTTCCAACCCAACATACAGACAATGGTACTCCACACATACAAAAAAACACCAAACAAGCCACACTATCTGCATTGTACTTAAGAGCTTTCAAAATATGTTCTCCTGCCTTCCTAAACAAAGAAACAATTTCTAAAAACCACATTCTAAAAACAAAAATATCCTCCTCATATAATCAATCATGCATATAAAAAAGCAAAAAGCAAATTCTACGATATAAATAATACCAAACACAATACCATTAAAAACATACATACCCATCCTAAACATATACTACCATCACATACAAAAATTACAACCACCCCACTTACAACTACTTCCGTCAAATAATATTAATACAAAAACTGTATACTAAAACCACCCAAATCAAAAATAAACGAGCCTCCATGTATATACAAAATCCCCTACAATAATTGTAACAAGCAATATTTCGGTGAAACCATAGACTTTAAACGCAGAAAATACCAGCATACATATGGTCTAAACACACACAATGAAAACTCTGTCTTAACACACCATAGACTACAAAACACATTAATTACATGTCCATCATTCGCAATATTACAAACACACAAATCAGAAAATCTGCAATTTCATTTTGCATATACAATCTACTAAATTTCAACCGCCGCCCTGGAGATCAAACAATGGACTATATACAGAACAATAACATGAAGAGTTCATCATTCTACAAAAGCAATTTGGATAACGAACTTCCTTAGAACTAAATAGTAACACATGGGAAAAACGTTTTTCGTCTTGTTAATTGTTAAAGCTCGAAGAAGGTCATGCAACAATGACGAAAGCTAGCTAATGCATATAAGTTTTTAATATTATGTTTAAAGTGTGTTTTTAAATATAAAATAAATATATTCCTAATAGCAACGAAGGGTTTTAACCATTCATATAATATATATATATATATATATATTATATATATATATATATATATATATAATAGCTATATATATATATATAATATTATATATATATATATATACTATATATATATATATATATTATATATATATATATATATTCTTAAATTTATACAAGTACGCAGTGTGTAAGAAATCGAACCACACGCTTTTAAATAAAAAATAGATTTGCGTTTTGTAACAACTTTTTGCTCTATTCTACCTATTTACTTCCACTTCTCTATAATTCATACTTATCCTCTTTTCCCCTTATTCGTAAAAATGACTGAAGCGTGCGCTATTTCTGCTTCCGAAATTCTGGCTTCGCTAGAAGACACCATCATTAGTGACATAGGAATTACAGAGGAGTCCATCACCCAGGAGGAAAAGAAAGGCCTCGTAGAGGCTGTGGAAAAAAGTAAAGCCACTGCAACGCTCTAGAGGCATCATATAGCGTAAAATAACGCTTTTGCTTTAATGATTTTGCTTAAGCTCTTCTCACAGGAATCTTCAAGAGATTCCAATCCATCCCTGCTAGAAGCTATCTTGAATGAGGTAAATCTTCGTTTGGAGGAGGTGAGAAAGTTTGACAATGATATCGAAGAGAAGATCTGCGAGTCTGCTCTTTTGAAACATGATCCAACATTCTTAAATGAAGAAGTTATTAAATCCTCTCATCATCTTCTACAATTGCAAAGGATAATTCACGAAATCAAACCGACTGCCAACGTTTTCTCCCACAAGTCCGCTTTTTCGCAGGAATGTGATTCGGACTCACGAAGAGAATTAGTCTATATTGAAGAAATTTAAGTCACGACAAGGACTTAAAATCAAGCTCTTAAGTGTAAAACTTTTGTGGTAGAAGGGATAAAAATTCGCTCAGATCTTTTCTCCTGTCCTTTGAAAATGTATACGGCTGTAGGAAGGACCTTTCTAACGCAGCCAAACTACAATATTTGAAAAGTCATCTTCAAAATTTTGTATTATGTGGATGTTCAAAACTTAACTAATGCTGATGTAAACTATTCTGTGGCTATTAAAATCTTGAAGGAGGTGTATCTGGATGTGCCTTTCCTAGTGAACACAATTCTTCACAAGATTGATTTAGCACCAATTTTGGATAATAAGAACCTAGAGGCTAATCGGTTCTTTGTGTCAGAGGTTCGTGCGCACTTGCATGAACTGAAGGAGTTCGATTTGGACTTCCTGGAAGAGGGAACAGCAGGCAACCGTGTTGTTAGTCACTTAGTGGTTGACAAGCTTTCTCCTATATTTCTGCGTGAACTCGAACTAAAAACTCAGATTGAGTATTCTTCCATCAATTTGTTTTTAAATAATTATATAAACATTTTTAAGTTCCATAAAAGGACAGGAAATAGAACTGCTGGTGGTCTCAAAGAGAAGAACAAGAGTGCCCTTTCACAGCAGAAGTATTCATTTAAAGAGAGAAGAACTTCTTTCAACACTACAGGTATAAAAAATTCTAAATAGTCTAAAGTGACAATCCCAAATGGCTCTCTTTCTTTTACTTTTTCATGAGGTGTTCCTTCTTCTACTTTATCCTTTGGGGAGTGCAAACTTTGCACCCGATGGTTTGTTTTGAAGTCTTCCCAACATGTAGCCTGCGAAGGGAGCCTGCATAGAACTGGGAATGTGTGCAAACTTTTCCAGCAAAAAACACGTATATTCGAAATACTTTGCAAAAAGAATTGGCCATAGTCGTCCTTGTGGCACAGGCAAGAGTGGTGCTCACGTAACTGCTCTTTGTTCTTCAAATGCAAAGAGTAAATTAAAAAAGATCGTGCAGGTGTCTCCACAAGTCAGCCATCTACCTCTTCAGTGCCTCAAGTTCTTATGAATGATGATGTAGATATTGGGTCAAGCAATATTTGTGTAAATACTGGTAACACATCATCTGGCCAAATTCTTCCCTCAATATCCCTTAAAATAAAAAGGGGGAATAAAATTGTAACTGCAAGAGTGCTATTAGATTTTGGTTCACAGCTAAGCTTTTTCAGTAGCTGCATTTTAAATAAATTGGAAGTAGATGTGGATTCTCTGCCTGTACACACCAGTTCCATTAAGACATTTTTGGGAGAGCAGGTTAGGTCATTTCGTATAGTCGACCTAGAAATGAACATCTGTTGCTCAAATTTCATAAAAAAAATCTATCTTAATAGATCCTAGTCTTGATAGATTTAGAGTGAAGGGACTCATGGGTGCCATCAATAGTGTTTCATATAGTGGACATCATGTTGCAGACCGTTTTTATGCAGGTAGACACGGAATTAGCATTTCAAATGTGGATGGGTTGATTGGAATTGATTACATCTCTTCAATGAAGCACTTCAAAATCGTAGATTGCTTAAAAGGTTGAGCCATTGAAAGCTGTCATGGTTTTTTTCCATATGGCCCAGCTAAATTGTTTTTGACCTCCTCTTAGAGATTTGTCATTTTTGGAGAAGAGCAATCTGATTTTGAAACTTCTCCTCAAGAGAGATCGTAACTAGAGGATAGTAGAACACTTCCTTTGTCCCTTTATAAACTGACCGCTGCAAAAGTTCCCGAAAGCTTAGTGAACACATCATCGATTCTTCTGAACCTTATTTTGACCCTCTTCTGCATACCCGTAACAATGCAGATTTCGATTTGGGTCTAGAAAACATCTACAGTCTTGAATCAAAAGGTATAGATGAAACAGCAGATCAGGGCTCCATCGAGGAAGTGTTCATTCAGAAATTTTATCAGACTATCGAATTTGGAGACGGAAAATATCATGTTGAGTTACTCTGGTATGAAAATGTTTTCGATGAAGTGCCCTCTAATTATAATGTAGCTTTAGCTACATTGCGTGGTTAAAAAACGTCTGGAAAGACAGAATCTCTCATCTGCGTATGGGGATGTCTTCAAACAACACCAGAGGAAGATGATAATTAAATCCTTTCAAGCATCACCTCAAAACTATAATAACTTCAAATTCATAGCCCACCATTCTGTAATAAAGACTGCTGAGCAAGTTACAACAAAACTACGTCCATTCTTCAACTGTAGTTTAAGAGTGGATGGGTCTCCGTCTTTAAATCAACCCTCATATCATGGAGTCAATCTTTTGAACTCTCTTTCGCATTTTCATTTCTTTTAGGACCAACAAATATGTTGTATTGGCAGATATTTCCAAAGCTTTCCTGCAGATACGTCTCAAATTAGAGGAGGGCAAAAATATATTTTGTTTCCTATGGGAAGAAAATGATAAGATTGTAGTTTATCGCTATACTACCACCATATTTGGATTGGCAGTAATTCCTTTCGTTTTAAATGCAGTCATTCGTCATCATGCTGATCGTACACTTCTGATCTTTGCTCATTCTTCCTAAAAAATAATCTATATATATGACAATTTCTACTTTACACAATACTCGTTTCTTAGAGATTGATCAAATGAGTAATTCAGTCCGAAAACAAGCAAGCAGATCACAAATTATATTCTTTTTCCTCTTCTCGCCAATTTATATATAACATGTCACGATGTGTTACCCAGCACTCGTCTTCATAATAAGTTCAACCGATAGAAACAAGTTTTATTTTTTTTTTACGGCGATCACGACCAGAATAAGCAAAGGGATAAACCATAAGGAATAGGATATGAAGGATAAGAGTGGTTAAAAGAGATTATGCGATGACAAAAGGTTGTATTGCAGACACCTAATTAAATAGTGAGGAGCTGGTAAATGTTATCATCACGCGACATGGAAAACCACAGATTTAAGTAGACAACATATACACACCCAAGCAAGAAGATTAAAAAAGATTCAGTGAAGGAGGACGAGAAAAATGTATGATAAAAATTTGGGAGTGTCCTCTCGATCACGCGACAGAGTTTAGAGGAAAATAATCAGTTCAGGTGAGTTAGGGGTGTGGCATAAGACAGAACATGTTGAGAGGTTTGGTCATAGGACGGTGAAGGAGAGGCAAAGCCCCTTATAGAGCACCTAGAGTAAATAATCAGGAAAGATTCCCAAATACAGTAACAAGCACAGACAATGTCATTCTGTACATACTGTAAACTCAAATACTCAAACTTATATGTTATTAGTTAATGACAAGAAGTTTTGAACAAGTATAAGAGTTGGTGTTCTAGTGACATCATGGAATTAGCATAGGACCCAGACAATACTTTACAGAAATTGGGATGAGTAGAGAAAAAACAACAAGCTGGGCTAGTTTAACTCAATCTGTAGAGATACCACCATAAACACAGAGACCTGAGGACCACTGGCAAAAAGCCATGTGCGCGTTAAATTGAAAGGCGCAAACTTAAGGATAGCAGCCTTTCCGACACCTCCAAATAATTTTCCTGAAGAAGATTATAACGTAAATGTTTATGTATAAAAGTCAGAAGCGATGGGATGCCAGAGTCGTACAAATGGTAAAAAGATAAGATCGAGAGAGTCTAAATTCGCTGCTGGAATAACTTGTAGTCCTGTATTCATTCCTAGTCAAAGATCAAACTACTTTCGAGCCTCGATATAATATCTATCATTGATGCACGAAAAGGACGCATTGGGAGATTACTACTGGAGTGCAGTCAGAAGTCCGAAGCCCACACCTCACACAGATATACCCTCAAATAGGCTAAATAAAACAACTCACTAATATATCATATATAGGGGGGATGAGGTGAAAATGGGAAAAAAAGGCTCATAAGATGAGAATTAGTAGGTAGGTCAGATATTAATACTGAGTATAGCTGATTCAACAATATGAAAACAGTATGCGATCTTTTGACATACCACTAAATCGATACATACCTTAAAAGTACACATATAGTAGGTATATATGGAAGCACGTAGAGGATATATATAATAGGTATGGGGTAGATAGATTAAGGAAGGGTATGATATAGATAAACATAAAGGTGGGCAACCAAAATAAATATAAAAGGGAGTAGATATATATATAGTAATTTACCATATAGTGAGAAATAAATAATGACTATATAGTGAGGATATAGTAAGGACTCACAAAATCAGATATACAAGGAAAAAATAGATACGGTAGCGCTATACGGTAATGGTGATAAACTTTCCTTGAGAAAAAGACAAATAGACGTATATGAAATATGGGACTAGAAAAAAATGAACAGCCTCAATATAATGATAGCTATGTGAGCAAAACAGACTGCTACAAAGTCAACGCAGTGTGGATAAGGTATCTCACAAAAAAAATGAGAGCCCATAACATAAAAAGGGGGCACAGCCCACAACGCAAGGGAATAAACAGCTTATCCACCACACACTGACTCGAAACTCCGGGCGAACGCCTGAGCAGATTGTCCGGACCGTAAGAAGTTGTCAGAAAGAGGCCACGGCCACGAAGGAACTAAAGAAGGTAAAGCGCGCGAGGAAGAAATTGATCGTGTGGATGGAAAAAGGACAAAAAAAAAATATGAGTCACTAACAGGCGACACCACGAAAAACCAAACACGCAAACTACTACCCGTCCACACTCGGGAACACGGTAAGCGACAAAAACACCGAGCGAACCGGCACAGAGATGAAAGAAATAACAATATATATAACGGCAGGCCCACAATATATATATAGTAATGTCCATAAACAACCTGGGCTACAATATATCAACGACAAGCCTGTTAGTCCAGGTACTTACAAAACAAAAAACCCCATACACGGGTAATTCACACTGCTGGGATGTGAAACCTGCGAGACCTAGGCAGTACCGATACGCGCAGTAACGAGTGGGGTGTGGTGGGACGAAAGCCACCCGCAACAGAGATGGACTGAAAGAGTAAAAAGCGCGAGAGACATACCGGTCTCCTAGTCGCGATAATCAGGAAAAAATCACTCAACAAAACAGGATAGACCAGCGAGGCCAACTCTAGCACGGGTGGGCTCACGGACACAGTGCGGGGCCCAAGACAAACCGCAAAAATCGTAAGAAGGCCACCAAGAGAGCAAGAGAGACAACACAAGTATGAATCTGGTCAAAACGACTTACGGCACGAAAAGACATCTGCTAAAAGGGTACCCAGAAGTATTCACGATGCCCCGAGCATGAGAGATGAAAATACTGTAGGGGTTATAGTATCTGTGAAAAAAAAACCATATCCAGCACTAGCGTTGAATCTAGTAGCAGTATGATTAAACCAACCCCTCACCTCAAATAAAATACAATATTGCCGTTAGGTTATAAAGTATTTTCACTGCATGACGCGGCTATTGACCACCTAGTGCTCTGTTTGACCCTACGCCGGAGTGTGGACGGGTAGAGAGTGCGATCTCGTGTTCCTAAGATTAGTGCTGATGCCAGGTATAATTCAAACACAGCAAACAATCTCTACGTGCGTTTTACTTTATCGCTCACGATGCAAGTGGCGGTGGTCGTCAAAGACAACTTACGGCGGACATCTGCCTGAGCGGTCCAGGTTCAACACTCCAGCAGTGTGAAATTACTGTAGGGGTTATTTTAATGGAATATAGTGTATAGTAATATATATAAATATATATATTATACTATATACCCCATAAAAATAGATACCTATTATATATATCAATACTACGATAGAAACTATAGCCCTAGTGGTATAAATATAATAGCTATGATAGGCCTCAAAGGCTATATAAGGGGGATGAGATAACTGAGGCGGCGGGATGGAAGTTGACGGTATATAGGATAAGTATAGAATACCTCTAAAAAAAAATAATAAATAAATATATAATAATAAATATAGGAATATAGTAGCTCACTAGTATATCACTCAGTCATTACCCTCACGGAGGTCAGACCTAAAAGTAGCGGGGTACAGGCTACAAAAAGATCGGAAGGCTATATATAGTATTAAAGAGTATTATATATAGAAAATAAGGGACACTTATATAGTATGAGTATGACAAAGGTAATGTTAGATGATATATATATAGTATATACTAATTCACTCACTCACTAACGGAATCCGTAAGGGCACCCATAACTAACGCTCCCCAATAGCCAATATAGATGAGTAAAATAAGCCTCAGAATAGCCTAAGCCATACCACCAAGTCACCTAGATAGAACGAACCGAATACCAACTCACGTAGTATATAGTGGTAGAAAGGTACTATGGCTGAAATGCCGAAAATCTCACAACAAATCACCAAGTATAGGTATATAAGGTACTCAAATAGTATATACCACGGTCAGGTAAGCTAAATAGGTCACAAAGCCTGTAAAGCCTCGAACGTAGTAACGCAAGCGGACCAAAACCCTCAATACCTAACAGGCTACCCCATACTAATAACTAGGTATAATATATTATATAATAGTATAGATATATATATAAATATAATAAAAATATATAAAATAATATATAGTATATATATAATAGAAAATATATATATTTAATATATAATTAATAATATTAAAGATATAATAATATAATATAGGTGTTAAAATATTAGTTATAGAAAATATATACGAAGCATATAATGAATAATAAAGATAACAAAATATGTGAAAATATATATTATAATAAAAATAATATATATTAAAAGGTATATATATATATATATATATATATTATATATTATAATATATATATATATATATATATATA